>SPJY01000075.1:304567-414258 GCA_005191435.1 Raddia distichophylla
GAGCAAACTTGCTCTTTACAACTATGTCGTCGACATAGACCTCCAGGTTTCTTCCGCGCTGTTCTGGGAAAGTCTTCTCCATCAAGCACTGGAACGTGGCACCAGCATTGCGCAGACCGAAAGACATGGTCGTATAGTAGAAAGTGCCGAAGGGGGTGATGAAGGCAGTCTTCTCTTCATCCTCGGGGGAGATGCTTATTTGGTGATAACTGGAGTAAGCATCCAAGAAACTCAAGAGCTGGGTATCCGCAGTCGCGTCGACCAGCTAGTCTATGCGAGGCAGCGGGAAATTGTCCTTAGGACAAGCAGCGTTCAAATCTGTGTGATCGACACACATCCTCCACTTGCCGCCTTTCTTCTTCACGATCACAGGGTTGGCTAGCCACTCGGTGTGATCAACCTCGCGGATGAAACCAGCAGGGAGCAGCTTGCCAAGCTGATCCTTGATGATCCCCTGCTTGAAATCCGACAAGCGTTGAAGCTTCTGGCGAACAGGCTTTTTGTTCGGCCGGACTGCCAATTTGTGCTCGATGACCTCCCTTGGGACTCCGGGCATGTCAGATGGCTCCCAGGCAAACACATCTGCATTAGCTTGGTGTAAGGAAATGAGCTCGCTTTCCTATTTGGGGTCCAAATTGGCCCCCAAGTGCACTGTCTTGGTAGAGTCGTCAAGAGACAGCGAAACTTCCTTGGTCTCTCCCCCTGGCTGGACAGAAACCTTAGGGCGCGCAGACTTGGTCTGCGGAGCTTCGGGACCACGCGGTGGAAGCTGGTCGACCAGGGCAAGGGACTGCTCGTTGCAATCCAGAGCAGCTTTGTAGTTGCCCTTGACCATGATCACGCCGCTAGGGCCCGGAATCTTCACGCTATGGTATGCATGGTGAGTGACGGCCATGAACTTGCCAAGAGATGGCCGGCCCAAGATCGCGTTGTACGCGGATGGGAAGTCGACCACGTCAAACGTGATCAACTCTGTCCGGAAGTTGCTTGGGCTGCCGAAGGTAACGGGCAGAACGATCTGCCCCAACGACTTAACAGCTTCTCCCGGGACAATCCCCTAGAAGGGCATTGCGACTTCCTTCAACTTGGAGCGAGGGATTTGCATCTCGTCCAAGACCTTAGCAGATAGCAAGTCTAGAGCACTCCCGCCGTCGATCAGAATGCGGCCAACTCTAGCGTTGCTGATGGTCTGAGCGACCACCAGTGGGAGCCTCTGAGGCTTGGTCATCCCAGTGGGGCAATCCTCCTTAGAGAAGGAGATATTGACCTCGGTCCACTTCATAGATTCGGGCTGAGGCTTGCCCTTCTCAACGTTGTGGACCTCCCGGGCAGCCTCCTTGAGGCTGCGGCGAGAGGGATAAGCCGAGGAGTCGCCGAAGATAACGGCGATGTGGTTTATGGGCTCCTGATATTCATCATCATCGTCCCGATCACCACCATCGGCTTGGCACTTGTCCTTGCCGGCATCACCTTGTTTGGGCAGGGTGGGCATTGGGCCCTTGCCGTTGTAGAAATCCTCAAGCTTTGCAGCCCAGGTCCTGCAATGGCGAATATCGTGCTCGTAATGTTGGTGGAACTTGCAAAATCGGTCACTTGGACCTTTCTTACCTTGTCCGCCTCCCTGAGCAGGCTTCTTGCCCTTATAATTATTGTTGGGCTTCTTCTGCCCATCCTTGGGAGGAGATGCGTGATCTATACCCACGACGGTATTATTCGCATCACCTTTGTTCTTTTTCTTCTGGGATTTCTTGTCACCAGGATTATTGCTGCTCTTCTTCTTTTCATCCACACCAGGTTGGGCAAGCAGCTCGCCCTTATCAAACGCCTTCTTGTACTGAACACGTTCTGCCGCGTTGGCATAGTGATCAGCCGCCTTGAACAGGTCATTGGCGGTCCAGGTCTCATTAATTTCAAGATCCTGGGTAAGCCGCTCGTCGCGGACTCCGTTTTTAAAGACGCGGACAACAGATTCATCCGAGATGTTCGGGATCGTGTTGCGGATCTTGATGAAACGCTTCACGAAGTTGCGGACGGTCTCCCCGTTCATCTGGAACATCTGGTGCAGATCATCCTCCTTGCCCAGACGCACGTAACAGCTCTGGAAATTGGCAATCGGAGCGTCACAAATCTAGTCCCACGAGCAGATGGAACCTTCTTGCTGATTGAACAGCCACGTCCGAGCAGCACCCTCAAGAACAGTCGGGAGGTAATTAGCCATGACTAGCTCGTCCCCCCCGGCTGCCATGATGGCAGTAGCGTAGATGGAAAGGAACTCCTCTGGGTTTTCAGTCCCATTGTACCTCTCCACGTGGCCGGGTTTAAACTTGGTGGGCCACCTGACAGCACGGAGCTCATCAGAGAAAGCCCTGCAGCCCAAAGCATAAGATCGGCCACCTTCTCCCGCAGAACCTAGCCTTGAGAAGACGTTGACCTTGTTGCCCGGAGGAACACTTGCTGAGCGGGAGGACTCTGCCTGGAGGAACTCCCTCCGAGACAATCCACCACGCTCCTTCCTCGTGGTCGCTACGATGCGCTCCTCACGAGGGGATCGTCTGTGATCATCACGCGCACGCTAGCCCCTATGGTCGCGATGACCACAGGGACTCGGCGAGCGCCGGCGACCACGGGTAGCTTGTTCGTGGACAGTGGTCCTTCGACGGTGACGGGGGTCACGCGATCGATCGGAACGCTCGCTGCCCGAATCCACCCGGACAGGCTGGCTGCGCTGCCCGGAGGAAGTGTTGATTTCACCAATGGACTTAAGGCCCTCGGCCATCCGCTCTAGGTGTGTCGCAACAGCATCGCCCATGCGGGCGAGGTCAGCCTGATTGGTGGATTTTATCACCGAAGCCATGGCTTGGAGTCGTTCACGACTTTGCTCAAGGGGTCCTGGGATCCCTGAGGCGTCCGCGTTTTGCTCGATTTGAGTCTGATTACGCGGGGATTCATCCCGAGCAGGCTGAACTTCTACCGGGGGACTTGGTGCAGGCACGTGAGGTGAGTCGCGTCACTGACGCTTGCGCCGATCACGAAACTGCGCCAAGGTTCTGTTGATGGAGTCATCGAGACTACGGTGAACAACTTCCTGTTCGCGAGTAGCCGATCTATCCCCATCTTGTCGCCGAGTAGAATCGACATGCCCGACCTCTTCGGCCGCCGCGGCCCGCGCAGGATCTGAGGTCCCTGCGCTAGCCATGTTGATGCTGCGACGGCCGTGTGAAGGCGCACCAGACGGCGTCATCACCGTGTCTCCACAGGAAGAATCAACTGACATGGTCTTGGAATATGAAAGATCTAAACCATCGTATAGATCGTCGGTTCCGTAGTCATTGTCAATGACGGGAGTGTGATCTGAGGGTATCTCCGGAGTATAATCGGAAATTACTGTGCTAGATACTGAGAGCGATCGAGATCGAACGGATCGATCAGATCTGACAGGGGATGAGACATCCTGTCCTTCTGAGTCATAGTCCTCAGGAAGAGATCCCTGGTCGCTGATAGAGTTCGACATGATCGATCTCCTGAGATCCCCACGGACGGCGCCAACTGTCGACGGTTGAGATATCGATCTCAAGTCGATTAAGGTTCTTGAGAAGGGGAGACAGGAGACACGCCGAACAACACGAACAGCAACCACGACGAACAGGGAGACACAGGGTTTTTATCCTGGTTCAGGCCTCTCGGAGAGATAATAGCCCTACGTCCAGCCTTTCTTTATGCCAAAGAGAATTACAAGGTGGAACTCGACGAGACGAACAGCTCTCGGCGAGTATATGGGTGTACAAGAAGTTGTATGCAAAGGTCTCGTGCTAGATGAGATACTCGATGCCCCCTAAACGCCGTAGGGGCTTGGTTTATATAGTGTAGAACAACCGACCTACCAAGGGATAATCGGGCCGGGCTAACTACGAATACGTAACGAACTCGTACCATGCCAAATACATCCTACAGTAGATAAGGTAACTCCAATTCTTGGGGATCACGACTCCTAATCCAATCCGGGAAACCAACGTCCGGGTCTTCACGTAGCCGAGCAGAACTCCTGTTCGAGACGGACTCAAACACGATTCCTTGGCCGTTACGCACCATGCCAACCAAGATGATGTTCGGCAGGATGCATGTGGGTCAGATAGAACATTCCAGGGAGCTAGGCCCTGGCAGGCTGTTCGATTGGGCCATCAGGGAGTGGACCATGGCAATGGGCCGTAATTTTATCCCCGACATCAGCAGTGTACTGTGATACGCTCGACAGCTTCCTACTTGATTAAGAAACAAGAGAAGTGTCAAGAAATTGGCAAGTAACAAGAGTGTTTTTCTTGTCTGTTCCACAACCAGCAAAGTCCATCTGAGAGATATAAGAGGTAGCAGTAAACCAAAGGCCAAAGTCTGCAGTCGCACGGACATAGTGGAAGATCTGGTTCACCGACTGAAGGTGAGACACTCTAGATGAAGCCGAAAGTAGGCACAAAGACATACAACAAACTATAAATCTGGCGGGGAGGAGGTGAGGTAGAGCAAGGAGCAGATCGTCCTACGATACTCCTTCTGGTCGACCGGTTCACCATTTTCATCAACCCCTAAGGATGTTGTCGGGGATAAAATCACGGCCCATTGCCATGGCCCACTCCCTGACGGCCTAACCGAACATCCTCCTAGGGCATGGCTCCCTAAAGGCTTTATCAGGCCCATGTGCATCCTGCCGAACAGCCTCATGGTTGACACGGTGCGTGGCGGCCTAGACTTCTTATTCTGGTCCGACTCGAACAGAGTTCTGCACGGCTACGTGAAGACCCGGACGTAGGTTTCCCGGATTGGAGCACACGTCATGATCCTCAAGAAATTGGAGATATACCTTATCTACCTCGGGATGTATTTGGCATGTGTATGAGTTCATTACGATTTCGTTATGCTCTCGCAGCCCGGCCCGATTATCTCCCGGTAGGTCGGTTGTTCAACACTATATAAACCAGGCACCTACGGCGTATAGAGGGGCGAAGATCGAATACTACGTCTTCTACACCCAGAATCTCGCCGAGACCTGTTCGTCTCGCCGAGTTCTTTCTTGTAATCCCTTTTTGATATAAAGAAGCACTGGACGTAGGGTTGTTATCTCCCCGGAAAGGCCTAAACCAGTATAAAAACCCTGTCTCTGCTCGCTGCTCGTTGATTGCTGTTTGCTTTGCTCGGCAGTGTCTTCTATCTCCCCTTCTCAAGAACCTTGGTTGGCTTGGGACTGATGTCCCAACCGTCAACAGTTGGCACCGTCCATGGGGACTTAGTAGATCAAACCTGTTCGAGCATGTCGAACTCATTTTGCAACCAAGAAACTCTTCCTGAGGGCTATGACTCAGAAGGGAACGATGTCACATCCCCTGTCAGATCGGATCGATCCCTTCGATCTCGATCGCCTTCCAGATCTCGGACGGAACTATCCGGCTATGTTCCGGAGATGGTATTAGATCACGCTCCTGTCATTGACGACGAATACGGAACCAACGATCTTTACACTGGTTTCGATCTCTCGGATTCCAGGGCCATGTCGGTCGATTCCTCCTATGGCAACAAAGCGATGACACCGTCTAGTGTGCCACCCTACGGCCGTCGCAGCATCAACATGGCCGACGCAGAAACCTCAGAGGATTGTGCACGGGCCGCGGCAGCCGATGAGATCGAGCAGGTCAATTCTGCCCGGCGACAAGATGGGGCCGCGCCTGCCGCTCGTGAATAAGAAGTTGTTCGCCGCAGGCTGGACGCCTCAATTAATCAAACCTTGGCGCAGATTCGTGATTGGCGCAAGCGACAACGACGCGACCAGCCTCGCGCACCTCCGCCAAGTCCCCCGGCAGAAGTTCTACCTGCTCGGGTCGAATCCCCGCGTAACCAGACCCCGATCGGGCAAAACGCGAATGCCTCAGCGATCCCAGGACCCCTTGAGCAGAGTCGGGAATGACTTCAAGCCACGGCAACGGTGATCAGATCCACCAACCAGGCCAACCTCGCCCTCATGGGCGACGCTGTTGCTTCTCAACTAGAGCGATTGGCTGAAGGCCTTAAGCTCATATGCGAAGTTAACACCTCTTCCGGGCAACGTAGTCAGCCTGCCCGAACGGACTCGGACAGCGAGCACTTCGATCGATCGCGTGACCCTCGTGGTCAACGACGCTCATCAAGTCCCCATGGTCGCCGCGACCACAACGGCAAGCGGGCGCGCAGCGATCACGGACGATCCCCTTGGGATGAACACATCACCATGAGGAAGGAGCGTGAAGGACTGTCTCGGAGGGAATACCACCAGGCAGAATCTTCCCGTTCAACTAGAGTCCCTCCGAGCAACAGGGCTAATGTCTTTTCAAGACTAGGTTCTGCAGGAGAGGGTGGCCGAGCGTACGGCTTGGGCTGCAAGGCTTTCTCTGACTAGCTCCGCGCTGTCAGGTGGCCTTCCAAGTTCAAGCCTGGCCACATGGAGAGGTACAATGGGACCAAAAACCCAGAGGAGTTCCTTTCCATCTACGCTACCGCCATCATGGCAGCCGGGGGTGACGAGCTAGTCATGGCTAATTACCTTCCGACTATTCTTGAGGATGCTGCTCGAACGTGGCTGTTCAATCAGCAGGAAGGTTCCGTCCACTCTTGAGACCAACTCTGTGACGCTCTGATAGCCAATTTCCAGAGCTGTTACGTGCGTCTGGGCAAGGAGGATGATCTGCACCAGATGATCCAGATGAATGGGGAGACCCTCCACAACTTCATAAAGCGTTTCATTAAGATCCGCAACACGATCCCGAACATCTCCGATGAATTAGTTGTCCGTGCCTATAAAAACGGTGTCCGCAACGAGCGGCTGACCCAGGATCTCGAGATCAATGAGACCTGGACCGCCAATGATCTTTTCAAGGCGGCTGATCGCTATGCCAACGCGGCAGAGTGTGTTCAGTATAAAAAGGCGTTCGACACGGGCGAGCTTCCCGCCCAGCCTGGTGTAGATGAGAAGAAGAAGAACAACACCAATCGTGGTGACAAGAAGTCCCAAAATAAAAAGAACAAAGGTGCGCCGAAAAATACCGTTGCGGTTATAAATCACGCACCTCCTCCCAAGAATGGGCAAACGAAGCCCGCCAATAACTACAATGGCAAGAAGCATGCCCTGGGAGGCGATCAAGGCAAGAAAGGTCTGGGTGACCGATATTGCCAGTTCCACCAGGGCTACGGCCACGATATCCGCCATTGCAGGAGCTGGGCTGCAAAGCTCTAGGATTTCTACAACGGTAAAGGCCCCATGCCCACCCTTCCCAAAAAAGGTGATGACGGCAAGGCCAAGCGCCAAGCCGATGGTGGTGATCGGGACGATGAGGATGACTATCCTGAGCCCGTGAACCACATAGCTTTTATCTTTGGTGGCTCCTCGGCCTATCCCTCTCGGCATAGCCTCAAGGAAGCTGCTCGGGAGGTCCACAATGTCGAAAAGGGCAAACCACTGCCCGAGCTATCTAAGGAGAAGGTCGCTGAATGGACCTGCCCGCCCAAATCCCAGGAAGCTCCCGAGCAACCTGAAGAAACCCCCTGGACCATGTTTTTCGACGGCTCGCGCACTAGAAACTCGAGGGCTGGTTTTGTTCTCATCTCCCCTCAAAGAGGGCAACTCCAGTATTCTATCCAACTACACTTTGCGGCAACTAACAACGCCGCGGAGTATGAGGCCCTTTTCGCGGGACTAAGAGCATGCAAGTCGCTCGGCGTCCAACGGCTGACTGTGAAGGGAGATTCACAGCTGGTCATCAATCAGGTAAACAAGGAGTATCAGTGCTGCGATGACTCAATGGCGCGATACCTGGTTGAAACGAGGAAGTTGGAGCAGCACTTTCGATTCTTCGAGGTGCTCTTCGTGCCCAGGAAGGACAACTTCTTGGCCGACCAGCTGTCCAAATTTGGATCCTCACGCGAACCTGCCCCGGCAGGGTTGCTCGTCGAGCACCTTTATAAGCCCTCTATCACGTTTCCGGACGAGGCAAAAGAGACAGGTAGTGCTGTCTTCATGATCGAGAAGGCTGCGGACTGGACAACGCCATTTGTCCGGTACCTTGCAGATGGGACCCTACCTGGCGACAAAGCCGAGCGTTCCCGGCTTATAAGGCGTGCTAGTCCATACAAGCTTGTGGACGGCATCCTTTACCGGCAATGTGATCTGGGAGTACTCTCCAAGTGCATCTCGCAGCAGGAAGGTGTGTTCCTTCTTAGGGACATACACGAGGGTGCCTGCAGCAACCACGCCTTCTTCAGGATTCTGGCTGGCAACGCGTTTCGCATGGTTATTACTGGCCCACGCCGCTACAGGATACCCGGGATGTGGTGACTAAGTGCAAGGCATGCCAATTTCACACCCGGAAGGCCCGTAAGCCTGTCAAAGAGCTCCAAACGATCCCCCCATCATGGCCTTTCTCCACACGGGGTCTGGATCTGCTCAGCCCGTTCCCCAAGGCGTTCAAGGGCTGCACGCACTTGCTCGTCGCTATTAACACCTTTACAAAGTGGATTGAGGCCGAGCCTGTGTCATCTCTTCACGCCAAAACGGCTGTGCGTTTCTTCAAAAGCAATGTGACACGCGCTTCGGGATTCTCCACAAGCTGATCACAGATAACGGTCCCCAGTTCAGAAGCGAGCTATTCCAGGAATACTGCGAACAGCTGGGCACCAAGGTCTGCGTCGCCTCTGTGGCACATCCACAGAGCAATGGAGCAGTCGAGTGAGCTAACGGACAGATAGTCTAGGGTATCAAACAGCGGGTGTTCGTGACTCCCAAAGAACACAAAAAAGCCTGGGTCGACGAAGTTCCTTCCGTCCTCTGAGCCGTACGCACCACAGCCTGCCGGGCAACCGAGGGAACTCCTTTCCAACTGGTCTATGGTGCAGAAGCCATCTTTCCCGCCGAAGTGGTACTCGGCTCGCCTCGCACGAGCTCGGTCAATATGGTTGACACAGAGCAAGAGCGCTTGCTCAAACTCGACCTCCTCGAAGGCACACGCGACTGGGCACAAGTCAGAATGGCGCGCTTCCAGCAAGACCTTCGCCGGCACGCTGCCAAATCTGTCCGACCAAGGGCTTTGAAGGTGGGCGACCTCGTTCTGCGCCGTGTCCAGAACCTGTCCATTTCCAACAAGTTAACTCCCCGATTGGTGGGCCCGTTCACGGTCATCTCTACTGCTCGCCCAAGGGCTGTTCGCCTGGCAATGGAGGACGGGAGAGAGCAGACCAGCACTTGGAACATCGACCAGTTTCATAAGTTCTTTGTGTAGATCTTTCGGTTGTTCTCCTAGCTCTGCGCTTTTTGTCAAACTTCGCGCCATGATTCGTCCAAGTCTCTCGGGCTGCCTTGTAAAGTTTAATCCAACAAACAGTGAATGTTTGCAGCCCCCTGCGGCCCTTTTCATATCTTGTCTTCTCAGATTATTAACTCTCTGGTAACACTTGATGGCCGTTCGGTGTTGTGAACTCTTGGCTCCGCGATCTTCATTATTTCCCCGCCCGCATCTAGTTTCAACAAGTTCCTGAACTCATGGTTGCGTAACACGGCTTTCCTCCTTGCGGCTAAGCCTGCTCTTGTAAGCCCCCCGTGGCAAAGGCACTTACCACGCTCGGCACAGCCACTCGTCAAAGCCTGCTCTCGTAAGCCCCCCGCGGCAGAGGCACTTTCCTTATTCGGTTACCTTTGCATTAGCCTATCTTACGTTAACGAGCAGTTCATGGAATGAGTCGATCAGGATGCGGGTGTCGCTCTATCTCTCTACGCACGTGCTTGAATTCGCAAACTTAGGTCTTCGAGCATCGTCCGTACAGGGCGCTAGCGTGTTGCTATTTTGCTTGTGCACCTGTTTGAGTTCGCAAACTTAGGTTTTCGAACAGATGCACAACGAGGCTAGGAGTTAGGCTGGCGTCCTAGCGTTTTTTCTGAAAATTTCTAGCGCTGTTTTGCCTTTCTCTTAGTTTCCTGTTCCTTCTTGTCTTTTGCTGCTCTTTTTTGCAGGGAAAAGGTAAGTTTTTCATTTCAACTAACAGACTTTACAGGTGCAAAAGGCCCTTTCGGGTACAGCCCTACGGTTACTACATAGAAGCAAGCTGCTCCTTCAGTTCGTCAATCTCTAGCTTGAGGCGCAGGGTTTCCCCTTGGCCTTTGATCCCTTCCTTCGCTTCAGCTCGGAGGTGTTCGGCTTCCTCCTTGCTGATCGTCCAATGCTTGGCTTGCTCCTTGGCCTCTGCACGAAGGGCTTCGACCTCCTCGGTCATGGCCCGCAGCTGCCTGGTCAGACTCTTGTTCTGAATCAAGTGCTGCTCGGCGGTCTTAAGCTGCTCGGCCAGCTCCTTGACCCTTCGTTCCGCGGTGCTCGCCCTTGCGGCCAGCGCGCGAAGCTCCTTGGCCTCTTCTTGTGAGATTCACAGGGTCGACGCCCTCTCCTGATGGGCCGCGGAAGACTGCCTCTCCTCGGTCAGCTGGGCCTTGAGCTTCTTCACCTTCGACTTGAGTCGGCTCCGGCTTTTGGCCGAGGCGAGGAGCTCCCCCTCAAGCTTCCTCGTCCGGCGCTGCTCCTAGAAGGCTCCCAGAATGGCGCCGCGCTCGATGGTGACGCCTTCTTCGACGTCCTCCATGGTGCCCTTCAACTCTTCAAGACCTGAAAGAGAGAAGAACAAGTCCGTCACACTGGGCTGCCGGTAAGTTAAATGGACAAGTTATGGTTCGGGGTTTACCTCTTGAAGCCTGTTCTTCAAGTTCCGGCGCAGGCGCTCTCCAAGGCCGTGGGTCGCAAAGCCCCGGCTGTTCGGAACGGACACAGCATGATATTCTCTCCGCTACACCTTCTCCTTACGGGAGCGCGGCTGCCCGGGGGCTCGCCTCCTCTCCATGGCACCTTCGGTCCTGGGAGGACTGGCGGCGGCATCCTTGTCGCCTTCGAGCTCCTCGACCCCAGCCGGCGTTGCTCTGTTCGGCGACGTCGGTGGGACCGCAGACAGGGCGACTTGTGCCCCTGCTCACGGCCATCTCTCTGCTCTGTGGTGGCAGGTCTCTCGCCCTACTCGCCGGAGGTTTTCGTCGCCACAGGGACCAGTTGCCCCTGCGACGAAGTACCCGGGGCCGTCTATTCGGTCCAACCCCGGGCAGCTGGCGGAGCCAACTCCTTGGCCCCGCTCCTCGTGGCATTGTGCCCCGCCTCCTTGGCTTCGAGCAGCTCCACAGCGCCCCACAGCGCCTCGATCTGGTCGGTGGAGCCTGGCGGGAGCAAAGTCCACGTAGCCAGCTTGTCCTTGAGGGCGGCCAACCTCACTATCCGTAACGCGCTGGGTAGGTGCTCGGGCAAGAGGGACCGCTCGATCGCCGTGTCCACATCATCGCTGGCGAACTCCTCCTTGGCAGCTGATGAAAAAATGTGTGAAGACCTAAGCGGTTTGGTAGAATGTAAGGGGGAGAGCCTCGCCTTTGCATACCTGCCGTACCCGCCAAGGGAAGCCTGATCTTCCTCACTGCTCCGCAACGAAGCTTGTGCTTCTTGCTCGGCGGTTCCTCGGCGTTTGGTTCGCCTTGTCCTTCGGGCGCCAGCGGCGACAAACTAAGCTCCTTAGTGAGCTGAGCACTCTTTTTACGCAACGCAAGGGGAGCCTCCTTGCGCGTGACCTCCTCCTCGAGGCTCCTCTGCTCGGCGACCTGTTGCAGCCATTCAATATGGCCTGGGTGAGCCCGTGCATAGCGCTTTAGCCATTGGGTCAGGTTCCGTACCTCCTCGTCGCCTTGCTCGGTGAGGAGGGAGGAGCTTCGGCGTTCCCCCCTTGGCTGGCCATGCGCGCTTGGCCTGCTCTGCGTGGATCATCGCCGCAGGGGGCTTTGTAGGCGGTTGGCGGCCGCTACGGCGTGAAGAGCTCCGCGTCGGCTCAGCGGCCACCTTGGGCTTCTCGGCCACCTCGGCCTTGCCCTTCCCCGCTCCCTCCTTTGCGGACTCTGCGACCTCATCAACAATCCCACCGATGATCAACTGCTCGTCCTGCGTATTTGGAGGCGATGTGAGCATGCCATAATTGTGTATGTCTAGCGACTCGGATGAGGGCTCCGCGTATGTTACCTCTGATGTGCGGACAAGCACGTTCCTTGGGCATGTGTAGGCCACCACTCCAGTCACCTCGGAGTCTTTCTTGGAGGCCTTCAGCATGGCGTCGACCTGCTCGGCCACCCATGCGTTGGTAGGTTTCACTGCCCGAACAGAAGAAATGATTACTACTTGTTCGGATGAATCACCAAAAAAGGGTGAGCGTTTGAGGAACTTACCCGAGCTCTCCCTGGTGATGTCCTCCCCATCTTCTATCTTGTAGAACGGGTAGGACCTCCTCCGTAGCGGACAGATCCTGTTCGCCACAAAGTCCCGGATGATATCTTTGCCCGTGAGCCCGAGGCCCACGAGGGAGGCGATCTTTCGGGTCAGGTACCACTCTTCGCTGGTCGGTTCCGGCTGTGGCATCTGCGTCCCCTTCGTCAGCGCTTGTCCGGTGAAGGAGAGCTTGCTGTCGCTGCTCCGCTTGGTGTAAAACCACCTCATCCACCACGCTCCCATCGAGTCAAGCAGTGGTGGACGAGGGTACGACGCGTCTTCGGCAGTTGCCCGGAGCTTGAGGTAGTAGCACCCTAGCCCGGAAGCGACGGAGTTGCTCCTCGTTACTGTGTAGTAATGCAGGAACAGCCCCACCGATGGATCTACGCCCAGATAGCCCTCGCACAGGTGTGTGAAGACGGCCATCTGGAGGAACGAGTTGGGGTTAAGATTCGCAACCTCCAGCCTGCAGATGTTCAGGAGGGCCTCCACGAAATCGCTTTCGGGAGACCTTAACCCAAACATTGCGAAGAGCTCGAAGTTGACGAACTCGTCTTCGAGCGGCTTCGGCACCTCCTCCTCCCTGGGCAGCCTCCAGCTTAGGGATGGCAATGGGTACCCGATACCCGTTGGGTATTTACTGTATTAGGGTACGGGTTTGGTCCAATAATCATACCCATGGGTATGTTAACGGGGAAAAATCTTCACCCATCGGGTATGCGGGTATGTGTACGGGATACCGCCACCCGTACCCGTTTACCCATTTACCCGTAAAGTTAAGTGTGCTATTATGTTGCTGCTTGTTATTGCGGGTATGGGTCACCCAATGGGTGAAATCACCCAGTAGTGGTTGGGTGGCAGGTATGGGTAACCCACCAGCCGCTAGGTTAGCTATGCGAAGATGGGTGCTGAGACGGGTACGGGTAACCCAATGGGTGAAAATTACCCGACGGGGACGGGTATGGGTATATTATTGGGTGAATTTTTCTCTAGCGGGTACGGGTATGGGGTGGCAATACCCGACGGGTATGTACCCGTTGCCATCCCTACTCCAACTGCCGGCGTCGACGTGTCCCTCTGCCTCCAAAATCTGCATGTCCTCGTTGGTCATGCTAGTGCCCGCGAACTTGGGCATAGCAATCCCCAGGTTTGGCGAGCAGCTTTGAAGGTGGGTTGCGGCGGATTGATGTTGGCGCTGTTGGAATAGGGCATGGGAAGGAAAGGCGCGCGAGAGCGGAAGTGGCAAGCCGCGGGCGGCTTGGGTGCTCTTTATAGCCCTGGTCCGAGCAGCTCTGCAACGGTTTTTTGCCACAGAGCGGCTATTTTTTTTACTGCAACGGCTAGTAAAAACGGTCGCCCGTTTTAACTGCGCAGCGAAAGTTACCGTTGGAATCTGCCAATGGTTAGTTTTCTGTTTTCTGCGTTGAGAGCTGGGTGCTCTGCTCGGATAGATGTAGTTCCCTGTTCGACGCAACAGAGTTGCTCGGCACTGGGCGGGTTTGTTCGGTCCCGAACAAGACTTGATCGGTTGAACCATAACCTGTTCGGTCGCTTGTTGCATGTCTTTGTAGCAGGAAAATTACCTTCTTCGTGACTTGAGTATCAAGAGGAAGACCCCACTCTAGTGAGCACTTCCACTTAAGTCTCGGGGGCTAGCTATCAGGGATAAAATCACGGCACATTGCGATGGCCCACTCCCTGGCGGCCTAACCAAATAGCTGTTGGCGATTCTTACGCTCAAAGAAATTAATCCGCAAGCGGACGGATATCGCTTGTAGTTTTCACCAAGAGTATTCCTAGAGTTATCGAATCCACAGGGAACGAGGGTTTAAACAGATAACCTCTATATCTTAATTATTTAAAAAACCAGCCAGTCTAGGTAACGGGGGTTAGGATAAATGAAAAGACCGGGACACACACACACGACAAATATTCACACAAAAAAGAGAAATCTACACTAGCTAGATAGACAGTTGGGAGGACAACGAGACAAGTTTAATAAGTTCACAAAGTCGTGTGATTCAGTTTACTGAGCGAGCTTAGGGTATTCTAATAGTGGTCCACTTGATATTCGTCGTCGGAGCTCGGACACTCACTACCACCTGCTATCCTGAATTGGAATCCCGAATGGTTATGATCGTTCCGATTTGGCTCTACTGGTCCAAAGCCGGACGCTGTGGGTTATGCACGAGATACTTAGTATCTACGGATGGATAGGGCTATCACCACCTACCACCTACCACATATACGTGGGCCCGGGTGTAAACCGAGTTAGTCCTAATCTCAGACACCATGTCTGCAACTATTTCTAATCAATCTTCCTCAGTACCAAAAAGAAGTTGATCTAGGTTCAATGCCTGGCTCTAACAGTATATGAGTGAGAACCTAAACTGATTCCAGACGAATACAAGCTACCGGTAAGGCAAATCTACACAACTCATTTATGTAGATATACTCAGCTCAAATAAAGTTCAACACATAAGCAATGAATGAAGTGATCTCACTAATTGAAACAATTAGGAAAGGGTACAAGAGCTATTACCCGAATTCCCGAAGACACTTCCGGAACTCCGAGCGTCAGCTTGACTTGACTATAACTCCCAATTTCTACTAACTAAGAGCTACTCTACTAAGTGGAATGAAAATGTGAAAGTGTTGTGTGTTGTGTTACAAGTGTGGAGAGGGGGTCTATTTATAGTGTTCCGCAGCCAACCGGGGTGCTCCACGTGTAGCGACACATGTCATCTATCCCTCCTCCAAAGGGGAAACCGAGGGGGCTCAAGAGTGGGTCGGCCGGCCTAGGGTGGGTCGGCCGACCCACCTTCTTCACCTCCCGGCCGTAGATTTCGTCTAGGTTGCTCCCTTGATGGTGTAGATTAACCCCTTAAGCCGGTGGATCAAATGGACTTGCGCAAGAAAGTAATCCAAGGGAATCCTATGCTCATTTGTGAAGCAACCGTGTCCATTCGATCGAACCGACGGTAGTGGATGGTCTAGATGTCCTTATTTTGTGTTTTTATGCCATTAGGGAGAAGACAGAGCTGGATCGGTGACGTGGCCAGGTCGGCCGGCCTAGGTGGGTCGGCCGACCTGGCTTGTTGCCCGGTCTGGCTCTGGTTTGTCTTGTTTTGCACCTGTAGACCCAAAATTCACCAAAACTTGTGGAACTTTATTAGAATAAATAAAATGCTAGTATAAACCTTGATTTTCCCTCGAAAAGCCGGAATTCCGGAATATGTTGACGTATAAAATTGGTGTTTATTTGACGTCAACAATAGCTTCCTAGGGCTTGGCTCCCTAGAGGGCTTTATCAGGCCCATGTGCATCCTGCCGAACAGCCTCATGGTTGGCACAGTGCGTGGCGGCCTAGACTTCTTGTTCGGGTCTGACTCGAACAGAGTTCTGCACGGCTACGTGAAGACCTAGACGTAGGTTTCCAGGAATGGAGCAGACGTCATGATCCTCAAGAATTGGAGATATACCTTATCTACCTCGGGATGTATTTGGCATGTGTACGAGTTCGTTACGCTCTCGCAGCCCGGCCCGATTATCTCCCGGTAGGTCGGTTGTTCAACACTATATAAACCAGGCCCCTACGGCGTATAGAGGGGCGAAGATCGAATACTACTTCTTCTACACCCAGAATCTCGCTGAGACCTGTTCGTCTCGCCGAGTTCTTTCTTGTAATCCCTTTTTCATATAAAGAAGCACTAGACGTAGGGTTGTTATCTCCCCGGAGAGGCCTAAACTAGTATAAAAACCCTGTGTCTGCTCACTACTCGTTGATTGCTGTTTGCTTTGCTCGGCAGTGTCTTCTGTCTCCCCTTCTCAAGAACCTTGATTGACTTGGGACTGATATCCCAACCGTCAACAGATGTGGTGGTCGCTATTGGAGTAGAGATCACTTTCGATCAGACATTGCAAACCGACTCGTCAGGTCTTTGGTGAATTTGCTCTGGTGAAGGAAAGTGTCATCCGGTGTTTGTCTAAACTGGAAGCCCAAGAAGAAATTGAGCCCCCCAGTCATGCTCATCTCTAATTCCGAGCTTATCACCTCTAAAAACTCAGATTCAAGAGCAGGGGAGGAACCAACAAAAATTATGTCATTCACATAGACTTGCAACAGGACGAACACAACACCAATCCTGCGGGTAAACAACATCTGATCTACCTTACCCATCACAAACCCGTTGCTCACCAGGTAAGTTTTCAGTATCTCATATCAGGCCCTGGGTGCTTGTTTTGACCCATATAGATCCTTATCAAGCCTGTATACATGATTAGGATAGCTTGAATCCATAAACCTAGTAGGTTTCCTAAAATATACTTACTCCTTAATACATTCATTCAGGAAATCACTTTTGACGTCCATTTCAAATAGCTTGAAATTGTTGGAAGCCTTGAATGCTACAAGAATCCTAATGGAGTCATGTCTAGCAACAGGAGAATAGGTCTCATCAAAATCTATCCCATCAATTTGAGTGAAACCTTTAACAGCCAACCTAGCAATATTCCTAGCCACTACCCCATCCTCACTCTGATTTTTCTTTAACAACCATTTAGTATCTATTGTATTATGTTTAGAGCGTTCAACAAACTGCCAGACATTGTTCATCTCAAAACATTCCAACTATTCATGCATTGCATGCACGTAGGAGGGATTAGAAAGAGAATTGGTGATATTCTTTGGCTCAAAGGAAACAATGAAAATAGCAGACAAGCAAAGGTTGGTGAGCCCTGACTTTGATCGGGTTACCATCCACTCGGTCAAATCACCGAGCATCTGCTTAGGGGGATGGTCTTTTTGGATGTGTCGAGGAGCACTAGAAATGAACTCTACCTCAGTAGCAATAGTGGTGTCGTTGGCCCGAGTCAGACAGCAAATTTCTTAAGGGCTGCCTCGCGGAGCAACTAGATGTGGCACGCAAAGCATCTTGGGTAAGCTATGCGATCACAAAGTAGCAAACCTGCGAAAATTGTATCTTGTCCTTCTTTATTGTGGGGCCCCCCTATTTATGGTGGGGGGTAATTTTTATAATCCATGATACAGTCCCTCACAGGGGGTAAAGTGAGGGCAAAGGGGTCTTTGTTGGAGAAAAGACCTCTTGGCCCTCGACCTGCCCTCTTTGGCCATGGTACCAAGGAAAAAACACCTTGGGGCCTGTGGTAAGACCTAACTACCCTTGCTTTTTTAAGTAAAGTAAGGTTACAAAGGGGATTACAGTGGGACTTGGTTGTTACAGCCAACTACCATATTTCTCTACCACACGATAGTGGTGGTTACAGCCAGCAAGCATATCTTACTGACATGCGATATGATTCCTCACAACCATTGCAGACCATACTCGCTGCCTCCTAGCCATCTTAGTTCCTACGAAACTACCTTCGCCTCACGCATTAGACTGAGGCATTTCTGGTTCCGAGCGAGGTAGTTCCCGCCCGCCTTTGCCTTGCACTGAGAGGGGGGTGAGGCTCCCATTGGGCATGCCTCTTTTGATCTACCATTGCATCGCCCCAAGGGAGCGAGGCTCCCTTTGGACGTGCACCTCTTTTGGTCCACCATTGCTTCGCCCCAAGGGAGCGAGGCTACCTTTGGGTGTGCACCTCCTTTGGTGCATCATTGCCTTGCCCCAAGGGAGCGAGGCTATCCTTGGGCATGCTCCTACTTTGGTCTTCCGTCTTTGGAGTTGGTTCGCCCCTTCCTCTAATTCGTAGGGTATAGGTGCCCCCTACAACAACAAGTGGTAGGCTTAGAGCCATTGGGCGAAAATTTTATAGGTGAGAGCTAAGTAGAAGCAGAACGTAAGGGTGATCCTGAGACGCAACACTGGAAGTCGAAGGCGTCACCGGTGGAGTCAAGTCGATGTCAGGCTCCATAGAACCGTCATCTCCAATGACTCCCTCTTCAACAAACATAGGCTCAAAGGACAAGTCGGATGCTAAGATATCCAGCCTTGCCCTTCCATAGCCTCATCAAAGGTAACCTCAGAAGTCTCTACTACCCTACACCTCACACTATCCAGACGCGTAATTGACCAAAGAAGCTGCATAAACAAGGAAAAGGCCATCTGAAAATCGAGTTTCAAATTTATCCAAATTTTTAGACTTCAAAATAAAGCAATTGCATCCAAACACCCTAAAATGTGAAACAGTAGGCTTGCGCCCATATCAAAACTTGTAGGATGTGTGATGCAACCTAGATCTCAGAAACTCTGTATTTGAAACATAGGAAGCAGTAGCAATAGTCTCAACCTAGAAATACCTAGGAGTAGAATATTCACCAAGCATAGTCCTAATCATCTCTACCAAAGTGCGGTTCTTACTCTGCACAACGCTATTTTTTTGGGTGACGTACGAAGAAGAGAACCGGTGCTCAACACCAGAATCATAGAAACTTTCAAATTGTGCATTCTTGAACTTTGTGCCGTTGTCTAAACAGATTGCATGAAGCGCTCTTGGGAACTCAACTGAAAGCCTGCGGACCAAGAATAAAAAATGGCCAAATGTTTCATCCTTCATCACCATGAATTAAACTCAGTTTGTTACATCAGATCCAATCTCCAAAGCGTTCAGCATGCATACGCACCAATATTTACAGATATGAATCTCCTAATCAAACGGGATCGAGCTCTATCCTTAGAACTTTCCTACGCATCCAAGTCATGCGTAGTCCGAGTGGTATCCATCTCTACCCAGCCGGCTTGGGCTGCCCCCGATTGCTACTCATGCATACGCACCAGTATTTATAGATATGAATCTCCTAATCAAACGGGATCAAGCTCTATCCTTAGAACTTTTCTACGCATCCAAGTCATGCGTAGTCCGAGTGGTATCCATCTCTGCCAAGCCGGCTTGGGCCGCCCCCGATTGCTACTTTATGAACCTTCTCAGATGATACCTGGGGCCCATGGTGTCCACAGTAGCCCTTGAGTACTTTGCAATCGAGTCAGATACCCTGCCAACTTGTTCATTGATTATTTGTCCCTGTTACCTGTTATCTTAACATTAGAAATTGAGAGCAACGCCCAGCTCGGTAATACCGAGACTTTGGCAGTCGACCTGTTTATAAGGTACGTCACTCTACTCTTAATGGTGTATTCCATCGATCTCGCTGCTCGGTACCTATTCTAATCTTTTGAAAATAGTAATCAGCCAATCATGGGATATACCATAAGCCATGTATTTGTGGTATAATGTATTTAGCATATTAGGGGTTATACGGCATCAAACACCTGATTCTATATTACAGAATTCAACACTTGGCCTAGCATGGGGCGCAGTTTTAGCTGAGTGGTACCTATCCAAAACCGGAGGAGCGATCAGTTGGCGACTCAGTTAAGGGTGTACCATTCGATTCAAGTTTGGCCGAGATGTATTTTGCATCCGGGTTATGGTATACAACTGTCGACCCTTCAAGGGCATACCTCCGAAACAGTATCCGAACCTCGCCAACACCCGACTTCGAACATGCAAAGTTGGCTAGCAACCCAACATGGGAATGCCATGAAAGATCTTTACTACGTGGCGCTTCTAGTCATATGCCCTTACGGGGTGTACCGAGGCCAAAATAGGCTCGATGTCAACAACGTATTATCACTGTTTGTGACGTGTTGTCAAAAAAATCCTGTTAAGGGGATCGCCCTTTTCTTAAATGAAATTGGGCTTAAACCCAGTAAGGAATATGTAGTGTCTTCGCGCCCTCTCAGCCAAGCCGAAGCATCATGCGCCGCTGTTGGGAACCGAGATTACACTCACCACAGTTCCAACATTATAATGGCCTCACTATGTTTAAAAGGGTAATGGGGTTTGTCTCTTTACATTCTTTGCATATAAAGATCCGAGGCAGCGCGTAAAATCATACCCAGTCCCTAAGCCTCGCTTTCATTTCACCAAGTACTCATCCTCCACTTTCTTCTGCAATGGAGAACCAAGGTGAAGAACTCAATGGCTGGGCCATTGCCGCCACTAAGCAAGCTGCTGCTTCCATGGAAGACCTTTGGTGGCAACGGCGTCTTCTAGGAGCCAGGAGGCCATTCGTCTTCTAGTCCACGGGTTCTTGCAGCTGTATCTAGTGCGCATACAGCTATAGGATACACTGGTAACCGCCATCCTCGTAGAAGGGTGGTTTTAGGATAGCTTCTTTACTTTTCCATGTTTTGGTCTTTTGCAAGCCAGCAACGAGCCTTAGCTCATTGTGCTGTGCTACAAAGTCATTTGTAAATCAACATAAGAGCTGTGTAATGTTCTAATTAATGAACTTCTGGTATTCCAAGTGACGGCGTGTTCTTCACTTATCCATGATGAATCACACCCCTGTCAGATTTTCTATCTTGCTAGCCGATCAGCCCGAGTTCAGTTCGATTCGAGCGTCGAACACGGCGAGGAGCGACACGCAGCGATTACCCAGGTTCGGACCTCCTTGCAGGTAACAGTCCTACTCCTGCCGAGCCCTATCTCTTTTCGTGTTGTGGTTGTGTAGAATGCGATTACAGAATGTGTCGAACCGCCTCTCCCTTCTCCCTCCTCTCCTTTTATACAAGCCTCGAACTGGCGGAGAGAGCCGAGGGGGTAGGCAGTACAGTACTCTCGGTACACTGATAAGACGTGAGGGACGGGACAGGAGAGACGAAAACGTGCTGCTACTGTGCCGAGGGGCGCCGCCCACACGAACTCCGCAAGTGGCCTCTAACTCGTGCGAACACGCCGGTGAGAGAACAAGTGGGACCCAGCTTGCTCCTCCTGACACGGGCGGCCATCCTGATGACGGCGAACTCTCTCTCTCTGCCGGTCAATTCCGCTGCGCCACAGTGACAGTTGGACAGACCCGCAGAGGTCACTGTGGCGGTAATCATCTCTTCATCTGTCCATCCGCGCGTAATGTTGCATTGAATGCGCCTGTCCTTCGCAGCAGGGGTAGCCTTCGCCCAGAAGACTCCCTTCGGAATGCTCCCTGCCACGCGGGCCCCACCTGACAGTGAGGGGTCCTACGCGCGTCGAGGGGCTCGCCCACACGCCGGGGCCTGGTCGCCCGCCTGAAGTGTGGGGCCCTCGCCCGGCGCTCTGAGGGGCTCGCCCACACGCTGGGCCCTGGTCGCCCGCCTGATGTGTGGGGCCCTCGCCCGACGCTCTGAGGGGCTCGCCCGCACGCTGGGGCCAGGTCGCCCGCCTGACGTGTGGGGCCCTCGCCCGGTCTTCCTTCGGACTCTTCATACCCCGGTATTTATTATACCGACACCAAATTTATTTTGGCCACTCAAAACAAAGGTGTCACAAAGGTATGTGCTTATGACATCTTTCGCCATTTTATTATAATTGTGTTTTAGTATTTTCCCTCAACCGTAGCAAACCCGACACCGGGATCCCCATGGCTAATCTAAGTGTGGTCCACTCTAACGAGGAGACCCACCAGGAGGCACCAGCCTCCACAGCAGCTGCTTCTTCATGACCAAGTTCACGGACTGAACCGCCCTCTACTCCGCCGCCGAGGGGCACTCCACCAGCATCTCGAATGAGGGCTCTATCCCAGCCCTAGCTCCGAAGAGCTCAAAGACAGAAATCGAGGAAATCCCTTGCCCTGCGGCGCCCGTCTACAATCCTCCCTTCCCTGGAGGAAAGAGATGGAGGGTTACGAGCTCAGTGATGCCGAAGAAGCAGAGCAGTGGGAGACACTGCGAAACATGATGGAGTACGGCTCCAATGTACTTGAGGTATGCCATATTTCAATTTTAACTCTTTTATCATCCAAGTGTTTCTGAATTCTTCCTATGTCTCTTTCTAGAACCTGGGTAGGCACTCAGCGCAAAAATCCTATTGTCTCCAAAAAATCCGTTGAACAACTTGTTGGTACACAAGGTACCGGGGTGTCCTCTCCACCTCTTCCAGAAGGGGGGTAGAAGACGGAGTCATCTTGGAGGACCGAGAAGACCGGGTCTGGTTTCGAGTGGGCAGCCGGGCACGCCGGCTCCATCGCTCGGAACTGGACCCCGAGGCCTAGAGCTCCTGGTAGGCGGAGCCGACCAGGCCGTTGCGCCGGGAGACCGACCAGGACACACGGCGCACCGGGCGAGCACTGCCCCGACCAAGACACGTGGCAGATTGGCGGGCAGGCAGGCGATCAGGCCCCGCGACGTATCGGCGACCACGCGAGCAGCTGGCAGGGCTGGTGGGACTTCGGGCCCCACCTGCCACCGATGGGACGCGACAAGGCAGTGGGACGTGCGTAGCAGGCGGCTACGACTACACAGCATTTAATGTATACCCGCTAGTAGAGCGATCATGTAATAGGCTAGATGTACCCCATTTCATCTCTCCCCGGCGGTTTGGGCTCACCCATGCTTTATAAGGGAACCAACCCACCACGGGGAGGGAACGGCCTCTCCTCCCATCTCATTCCTCACAATAAACATAGAGCTAGAGCTCAAGCAGGAGCAGGGCTATTACCCATCTCGGGGGCCCGAACCTAGGTATATTGCCTGTGTTCATACCGTTCTTGGGATTTCGAGGGCGGATCGAGGTACGGCGGCGAAAATCCCCCCAGACTGAACTACGGATCTCCCACGAGACAAATCTATCGGGTATCAAACACCGACACAACTTAAGTCGAGAGACGAGTTTGACAACGCGCTTTACTCTCAGAAGACAAAGTACCGTGAGGAAATCGAGGAACTCCATAGGGAGGTTACCGAGCTGCGCTACGGCCATCTAGAGGACATCAACACCATCTGCAGTAAGTACTCAACCAATCAACACTGATCTCATTAGTGGCTTCACAAATACATGTAACTTGTGTCTCTCCAGGTCATGACGAAGCCTTGGCTACCCTTTAGGAGAAGCAAAGGACCCTGGAGGGAGAGGTCTTCCAGGCAAACGTCCAGGCAGAGAAATCGACTTGGAAACTAAAAGGTAAGACTTCTAATACAAGTATTTCTTTACTCGATCCCCCTTATACTACCCACGTAACATCCATCCGACTGATTCACAGCCTATCAAGTAAAAACCAAGGCATAGATCGAGGTGTTTCACGAGAATGGGAAGTCCGCCGTCGAGCTGCGCAACAGAACTTTGAGGGCTGCGGCACCTGTGCTCCAATTTCTTCATCCAGAAGAAGAGCTGCCCACCACGAAGATGTTGTGATGGATCGGCTGTTGGATTCTCCTTTGCGGCTGAAGGTTCTCGTGAAGGAAGCCGCGACGACGTGCAATAGTCATGCGTTGTCCATCGTGAAGCCGCACTATCCCTGATTCAACCTAGAAGCCGTCGTGGTGGGATTCGCCTGTTCTGAAGAGGAGGCCTCTGTCCAGATGGAGGAAGTCAAAGAGACTTCCTCTGCCTTTGTAGGTAGACGATGAAAGCAGTCAAACGGTCTTATAATATAAACCTTGATCCATCATTAATGCTCATGCCATTTATTCGAGTACTTTTTTTCATTTGTCTTTTTGTGTAACACTCTATCGCGACTTGTTTAGCCCCTGAGTGTAGGGAATTGGCTCATGGCTCTTTTCCCAAACACATGCTGAGTGGCTAAAGTTTGCCATCCATGGATTAGAGCGTCACTACGCATAATCTCTTAGAACTCGAATTTGGCAATTGCATATAAAAAAGAACAAAACTTTATTAAGAACATAGGGTGCGGCGATGATGCACACTATTTAGTGTAGCCTCCTACTTACTGGTTAGTTATAATGACAAGTAGCAAGTCAAACAAACTTATATTACACAAACAGAAACTTCAATACAATGTTCAAAAATAAAAATGACGTAGTTGTTCGATATTACAGGTGTTGGGGACAACTGATCCATCTTCATGCTTGAGCCAATAAGCCCCCAGGCGTGTTAATTCATCAACTACGTAGGGGCTTTCTCGAATTTGGGAGAGTTTATGCTCATGCTTCTGGTTCCTTCGGAGGAGCAGATCTCCTTTGGAGAATGCGCGTCCCCGTACATTGCGTTGATGATAGCGA
This sequence comes from Raddia distichophylla, assembly GCA_005191435.1. NCBI lineage: Eukaryota > Viridiplantae > Streptophyta > Magnoliopsida > Poales > Poaceae > Raddia > Raddia distichophylla. The sequence goes on from SPJY01000075.1 coordinate 328,872, forward strand.
CGGAAGCCTTGCAAGTACATAGCTGACTAGAACATTGATGCTTCCCTTGCTTTCTCCATGTGGTCAACGTCTTCCAATCTTACTTCCTCCAACTGACTGTCTTTGACGGCGTGTTCTTCACTTAATCACGGTGAATCACACCCCTATCAGATTGCTACTTCTGCTAGCCGATTAGCCCGGGCTCGATCCTATTCGAGCGTCGGGCGCGGCGAGGAGTGACACATAGTGTTTACCCAGGTTCGGACCCCCTCGCGGGTAATACTTCTACTCCTGCCGAGCCTTAGTTCTTCTCTTGTTGTGGTTGTGTGGGAATGATTACAGAATGCCCAATTGCCCATCCCCTTTTCTCTCTCTCTTCTTATACAAGCCTTGAGCTGGCGGAGAGAACCGAGGGGGTAGGCAGTACAGTACACTTAGTACACTGATAAGATGTAAGGGACGGGACAGGAGAGACGAAAACGTGCTGCTACTATGCCGAGCGGCGCCGCCCACGCGTGCCTCGCAAGTGGCCTCTGACTCGTGTGAACACGCCGGTGAAAGAACGGGCGGGACCCAGCTTGCTCCTTCTGACGCGGGCGGCCAACTTGATGACGGCAAACTCTCTCTCTGCCAGTCATTTTCGCAATGCCACAGTGACAGTTGATCAGACCCGTAGAGGTCACTATGGCGGTAATCATCTCTTCATCGGTCCATCCGCGCGTAATGTCCCATCCAATGCGCCCTTTCCTTCGCAGCAGGGGAGAGCCTTCGCCCAGAAGACTCCCTTCGGGACGCTTCCTGCCACTCAAGCCCCACCTGACGGTGAGGGGACCTCTCATGCTCGCCCTCGCCTTCTTTCGGACTCTTCGTACCCCGGTATTAATTGTACCGACAGTAGCCCCCGGGTCCACCATGATACGCGAACCATCGTTGGATGGGAGACGAATCGTGGGGGGCCCACCCCCTACGGCGGCCGTACGCCCGATTCTCCACCTGCGCACGATCTTCCCTGGGCAACTGCGCCGCTTTTCGCAGGAAGCCGAGGTGCGCAGGGCAAAACGGCACCGCGCGCGCGAGTGGGGACGGAATCCAAACCGTCGCACTCGCTTCTTCCTCCTATAAATGCTTCACTTCTTTGCGCCAAGTTCCCAAACTGCCATCAACCTTCTTCACCGCCGCTGCAGTGCTTTTTCGCCAGCGCCACCACCATCTCCTTATGGCTCCGAAACGTAGTAGGGGTCGCCGTGGGGACGCCCCTCCTCCGTGGCCGATGAGGAGATAGTTGCGCGGCTCCTGCGACATGTGCCGCCGTCCGCCGCCAGGTTCCGCGCCGGCACCATGGCGCCACGCCCCCGCGCCGGGGAGATCATCACCTTTACTTGGGCTGTGCTGGTGGGGCTTGTCCCGCCGTACTCTGAGTTTTTCTTGGGGGTGCTTGCCGTCTACGAGATCTAGGCAGCGCACCTTCCCCCCAACTCCATCATGATGCTGGCCATCTTCGCCCATCTCTGCGAAATGTTAGTGGGGGCGATGCCGAGCCTCCCGCTCTGGCGCCGGCTCTTCACGCTGCACGCTAGCTCGCGCTCGAGCGGGGCCGTTGGGAGCTGCTACTTCTCGCTTCGCGACGCCACCGCCTTCATCCCGCTCGCGCTCAAGTCCAACTGGAAGGACTGGCCGCGACAGTGGTTGTACGTGGAGGATTCCAGCAGTTGCCACGATCTTGCCTTCCCCGAGGGCCCTGCGGAATACCTCGCCAGCTGGGGGTCTCAGCTTGACCACTCGGCGGAGACGGAGGCGATGCTGGCGCGGATTGCTGAGCTCTGGAACTATGGGCTCACCAGAACCCTTGTGGCGGCGGAGTTTTTGCGGCGCCTCCTCTGCTAGCTTCGCATGAGGGCGCATCCCGCCTGGCAGTACTATGGCGACGACGATGGGACCCGCATTGCCCCTGGAGGTGAGTACTCTTGCATTCCTTCGGATCTTCTGATTTCGTGGAACGTCTTTTCCTTTCTTTTGCTTCTTGGTTCCTTGCCAACTCGCGGCTTCTTCTTTTTTGTGTGCCCAGCCACGAGGAACGTGTCAGAGGAAATGCTCCGGCAATGGTTGGCGGGACTCCTTCCCACGCCAGCCGGCGACATCTTTCTGCCCGTGAGCATCCGCCCCCTCTGCGACTCAGACTCCTGCCCACGGGAGCGCAACCCGTACTTGCGTGCGCTGCTTCCCATGGAGGTTTCTGGTCCCGCGGTCCAGGTGGTCCAGTGACCCCTGCAAATCCGCGATCCTCTGTCGACGACCGCCGAAGCTCCTGCGGCCGCCGCTCTTCCAGTGGCCGTCGCGCCTGCCGTTCCAGCCGACGCCGACCGTGCTCTCGGGAAGCGTCGCCTCGTCCTCTCCCAAGATGACGACCACGATGAGGGAGAGGCGAGGCCGAAAAGGCTTCGCCCTTCCAGTCCTGAGCTGCCTCCACCTCTTTCGGCCCCCTCCAGCGGGCACCCTGCCGCTGATGCCGCCGCTCAGCCTCCTGGCGAGAGCGCGGCGACTTCTCTAGAGCCGCTGCCACCGGCTTCTTCCACACCGGCACCTCCTGCGCCGGTGCTCAACGCGCTGGCTCCTGTGCCGGCGTCCGTTCCGATGGCGCCGCCTGTGGTGATTCCGCTGCCGCCCCCGCCTCCTTCATCGGGAGGAGGAACGGCTGCGGCGATCCCACGGCCGGGCGGCCTAAGGCTGCCCCCTCTACCTCCGTCTTTGGGGGGCCCCGCTTCAGGTAACCTTTCTACACACATGTGCTTTCATATTAGGGTTAGCATGCTGCACATTTTTCGCATACCTGAACCCTTTTCGGATTTTTCTTCGCGGAACAGGTCGGATGCGGGGGCTTCGAGCTTCGGCTCGCGCCTTCTGCCTGCCCCCACCTTGCTTCCGACCCCTCCGATGGCGCCTCCGGCCACGGAGAACATCGCTACACCGCTGCTGAGGGTGGAGGATCTTCTGGCTGCCGCGGGCGACACCGACGCCGTTTCCGCCATCGCCGCCGACGTTGGGCGCTCCTTCGAGGCGCTCCGCATCCTCGGCCACACCTGGGCGGCGCGAGAAGGCGTGCTGGCTTCGGCGGCGCGAGCTGTTGGCGACCTGCGGCAGACTCTGGACCGGGAGATCGCTGCTGACGGCGTGATCACCGCTCAACCACTGCGGATCACACCCCGGTCAGATTTTCTATCCTGCTAGCCGATCAGCTCGAGCTCGGTTCGATTTGAGCGTCGGGCACGACGAGGAGCAACTCACAGGGTCTACCTAGGTTCGGACCCCCTCGCGGGTAACAGTCCAACTCCTGCTGAGCGTTAGCTCTTTTCTTGGGTTGGTTGTGTGGAATGAGATTACAGAGTTTTTCGGAATGAAATCCGAAAAACCCCCCTCTCCTCGGCCCCTCTCCTCCCCTTTTATACAAGCCTTGCACTGGCGGAGAGAGCCGAGGGGGGTAGGCAGTACAGTACACTTGGTACACTGACAAGATAAAAAAGGACGGGACAGGAGAGACGAAAATGTGCTGCTACTGTGCCGCATGGCGCCGTCCTCGCGTGCTTCGCAAGCAGCCTATGACCCGCGCAGACACGCCGGTGAAACTGCGTGCGGGGCCCAACTTGCTCAGCTTGCGCCTCCTGAAGCGGGCGGCCTGCTCAATGATGGCAATCTCTCTCTGCCGGTTAATTCCGCTGCGCCACAGTGACAGTTGATCAGACCCGCAGGGGTCACTGTGGCGGTAATCATCTCTTCATCTGTCTATCCGCACGTGATGTCGCATTTAATGCTTCCGTCCTTCGCAGCAGGGGGGAGCCTTCGACCAGAAGACTCCTTTCGGAATGCTCCCTGCCAAGCGGGCCCCACCTGACAGAGGGGGACCCTGCACGCTTGAGGGGCTCGCCCACACGCTGGGGCCTGCTCGCCCGCCAGACGTGTGGGGCCCTCGCCCGGCGCTTGAGGGGCTCGCCCACACGCTGGGGCCTGCTCGCCCGCCTGACGTGTGGGGCCCTCGCCCGGCGCTTGAGGGGCTCGCCCACACGCTGGGGCCTGCTCGCCCGCCTGACGTGTGGGGCCCTCGCCCGGCGCTTGAGGGGCTCGCCCACACGCTGGGGCCTGCTCGCCCGCCTTACGTGTGCGGCTCTCGCCCGGCGCTGGAGGGGCTCGCCCACATGCTGGGGCCAGCTCGCCCGCCTGACGTGTGGTGCCCTCGCCCGGTCTTCTCTGGGACTCTTTACACCCTGGTATTCATTCCACCGACAGCTGCGAAGGAGGCGGCGACCCGCGAGGCTGCGGCAGCGCAAGCCGCTGTCGCCTCAGCCACCAAGGAGACCGCGAACCTTCGCGCGGCGCACTCTGAGCACCTCCGGGTCCTCACTGCCATGCTGCGGACCGCCTACCGCAACTTCACGGATGTCCTATACCCTTTGGGAGTTACTCTTTACGCCCCGCTGGAAGAGACGGCTGCGCAATATGCCGGCGCAGTGGGGCGTGCCGCCGAGGCCCTGAGCGACCTACCGGTGATGATGCGGGCGCGGGCGATCGAAGATGGTCGCCACGGCGCCTTTGAAGCGGCGCGGTTCATCCTGGTCAACTGCCTTGCCCAGAATGCCTCGTTCGACCTCGACGCCGCCACAGGGGAAGCTTCGCGCCAGCTGGATCGAGACGAACAATCTCGCGTCAGGGTAGCCGCCGATCGAGTATCCATGATGGGTGGTGCTGCGCCGGCGCAAGGCAGCGACGAAGAGGAGTGATCGGTCTCCGCCGCTACTTGTCTTGTACATAAGACCTGTCAATGCAACCTTTTGCTTTTCCTGCCACAAGTCTCGTTAATCCTTTACGCAATCTCTCAATTTGCAGAAAAAAGGAAAGGACTTAGACAACCGACCGCCAAAAGCTTTAGACAGGACGTTCTTCTGAAAGCGAGCGCTTTTTCCTTAGGCATCTGGTTACTTCAACCCTTATGGCCTCTCCGCAAACCGACTTAAACGTTGCGTGGAGAGAACTTAGCTTCCGGAAGTGGTCTAGACACTGGTGTCGTCGTTGGCCTAGAGCCCAGACCGAGCAGACACACCAGGCTAGAACACGCCTTCCATCCGCTCGCCTCACCCAGCGCAAGTTTAAGCGTTCGCTTTTGCAACAAAGGGGCCATCAGCCTTATGTACTTTCTCGCTACCAGTTTTCAACAGAATGTTTTCTAACAGACTTTTTGAGGCGAAAAACAAGTGCTCACAGAGGGACAAAACTTATTTTTATATTGCAGATGTCTTTGTACATCTTAGCCCCCGAGGCGAGCGGGGAAGGAAGGAAACCTTGCCGCTCGGCTCCAAGGGAAGGCCCAAAAAGCTCCTGAAACAGCTACCTACGGGTAGAACTTCCTCAGCTGCTCTACGTTCCAGGTGTTCGCCAGCTCGCGACCATCCTCGAAGGCGAGCCTGATTGAGCCTGGGCGGGATACTGAGACCACCTTGAAGGGGCCCTCCCATGGGGGAGACAGCTTGTTGCTGCCTGCCTGCGCCTGAACTCGGCGCAGGACGAGGTCGCCCACTGCCAGTGTCCTCTTACACACCCTTCTTACTTGATAACGGTGCAGGGCCTGCTGATACCTGGCGGCCCGGATCGCCGCCCTATCTCTGATCTCCTCCAAGAGATTTACTTCATCCTGACGCCGGTCAGGGTCACCGTCTTCACTGTACGCCACCACCCTTGGGGATCCGAAGGCGAGTTCTGACGGGAGCACCGCCTCAAAACCGTACACCAGGAAGAAAGGAGTTTCGCCGGTAGCTCTGTTGGGAGTTGTCCTTAGTGCCCAAAGCACAGTGGGGACTTCCTCACCCCAGCGCTTGCCGCGCTTCTCCAGACGATCGAACGCCCTTGTCTTGAGTCCTTTGAGCACTTCTGCGTTCGCCCGCTCCACCTGCCCATTGCTCTTCGGATGTGCGACGGAGGCGAAGCACAGCTTAGTGCCCAGCTCTTCACACCAATCTTGAAAGTCAGCTCTTATGAACTGAGCGCCATTGTTGGTGATGATTCAATTGGCGACGTCGAAGATGTAAGATGTACAGTACACTTAGTACACTGATAAGATGTAAGAGACGGGACAGGAGAGGCGAAAACGTGCTGCTACTGTGCCGAGCGGCGCCGCCCACGCGTGCCTTGCAAGTGGCCTCTGACTCGTATGAACACGCCGGTGAAAGAACGGGCAGGACCCAGCTTGCTCCTTCTGACGCGGGCGGCCAACCTGATGACCGCAAACTCTCTCTCTCTGCCTGTCAATTCCGCAGTGCGACAGTGACAGTTGATCAGACCCGTAGAGGTCACTGTGGCAGTAATCATCTCTTCATCAGTCCATCCGCGCGTGATGTCGCATTCAATGCGCCTGTCCTTCGCAGCAGGGAAGAGCCTTCGCCCAGAAGACTCCCTTCGGGACTCTTCCTGCCACTCGGGCCCCACCTGACAGTGAGGGGACATCTCATGCTCGCCCTACGCGCACTGGGGGGCTCGCCCACACGCAAGGGCCTGATCGCCCGGCGCTTGAGGGCACACGCTGGGGCCTGGTCGCCCGCCTGACGTGTGGGGCCCTCGCCTGGTCTTCTCCAAGACTCTTCATACCCTGGTATTTATTATACCGACACCTTCTCTAAATCACTATTCGTTCCCTATATTTCCATGATCTCCAGCAGAGTCTCTATCCCCGAAAAGATATAGAGATTCTCTTGAGAGTCTCTAAATATAGAGACTCTAGAGAGAGTCTCTAAATTTAGAGACTGGAATAGAGACCCTGCTGGATACGTATAGAGGATGACACTGTCCGCAATAGTGTTTTAGGGAATGGATTAAGAAACCTGCTAGAGATGCTCTCATAGACTCTCTAGAGAATCTCTATATCTTTTTAAGGATAGACTCTACTGGAGATGATAAAAATATAGGGAACGAATAGTTATTTATAGAAGGGATATAGAGAACGAAATATAGAGAACCTGCTGTTGATGCTCTAAAAGAGATAACATCTATATCTTAATTATTTAAAATACCAACCAGTCTAGGAAACGGGGGTTAGGATAAATGAAAAGACCGGGACACACACACGATAAATGTTCACACAAAGAGAAAACTACACTAACAAGGTAGACAGTTGGGAGGACAAAGAGACAAGTTTAATAAGTTCACAAAGTAGTGTGATTCAGTTTAATTGAGCGAGCTTAGGATAATCAACTAGTGGTCTACATGATATTCGTCGTCGGAGCTCGGATACTCACTACCACCCATTATCCTGAATTGTAATCCCGAATGGTTATGACTCGTATAACTTCGTATAATGTATGCTATACGAAGTTATTACGGGTTCATCCTGGTCAACTGCCTTGCCCAGAATCACCACCTACCACCTACCACATATACGTGGGCCCGGGTGTAAACCGGGTTAGTACTAGTCTCAGACATCACGTCTGCGACTATTCCGAATCAATCTTTCTCAGTACCAAAAGAAGTTAATCTAGGTTCAATGCCTGGCTCTAACAGTATATGAGTGAGAATCTAAACTGATTCCAGACGAATATAAGGACGAATATAAACTACCGGTAAAACAAATCTACACAACTCATTTATGCAGATATACTCAGCTCAAATAAAGTTCAACACTATAGCAATGAATGAAGTGATCTCACTAATTGAAACAATTAGGAAAGGGTACAAGTGCTATTACCAGAATTCCCGAAGACAAATCCAGAACTCCGAGCGTCAATTAGGGCCTCCGTGTGTGTGTGTGTATTCTATAATGAAGTTACACCTTATAATTAGGAAAACATAGAAAATGCCAATACCGATAAACTTAACTCTGTATGTAAGCCGTATTACGACGTGCCGTCATCGTATGTCTTTTTAAAACCCTAGTCACTCGATTACTACTATATCGTACGAAATCGTATTTTGGGGTATAGCCAGGCTATTATGTAATGGTATCATTAATTATTAATGCATTGGGGCATACATTGCATATCATACGAAAATTAGCATCATTATCCGACCTTATACATTGTGGTATCGATGATAGGACCTAGGTCATGTGTGTGCATCATGTTTTTCTGTTTTGTACCAAGGAGTAAATGTTGGATTATATGTGTGATTAGACGTAGGCGATCCCGAGGGAAGGTTCAGTGACGCGGAGGAAGACCTTCCACCTGAGCAAGGCAAGTTAACACACTCTTTAGATGTTTACCCGTATTAGGGAGAGATTGCAACTTTCCCTAGTGCGGATTAACATCGCTATTATCATGATCATTACCCAGTTTTTCCTGAAACTATATTGTTTATTAGTAAACATGCATGCTTATTAACTTGCCTAATTGTTAATCATGTTATATGTATACAAGCCTATCCTTGTACTATTTTGGCCTTTATGACTGCTTTGATTGTCATATCCCTTCTTAGCCTAAGTATAGTTTGGTAACAATTTTAACCCTACCTAGTGGTTGAAACCTGCATAGATTTGCTTAGGATTAAACAAATCTTCTAGCAACTAGCCACAGAACGGTGACCGTTGTTTACCGGCCATTCATTCTTTCATTAAAAATGTTATAACATGTGACAGTTAGGGCTAATAGATGCATGATGGGCCAGATGTTGTTGGGGGTATGGTTATGTGGTGTGTCAGTTTGGTTTGGTCGGTCTATCGGGATAGTTCGTGTGTGGAAATGCCTTGGGATATTGAGGTGGAGTCTAGATGGTTGGAGAGTTGCCCCATGGTTGACATTCGGATGGATGGTTAAGGGCAAGGCACGAGGTGCCTGTGCTGTGTTTAGCCAAGGCTTACCCAGGAGGAGCGTGGAAGAACACGTGTAGCGGGGAGAACGCTGCCATCTGGAGGATGGTTCCAGCACAACGCATGGCCATCGCACGGAGAACGGGTTTGGTTCAACAAGTTGCGAGCACTCTGCGGAGGCTCTCTGAGACCATTCTCGATAGGGACCAGCATTGGTCATCACCGGATGTGATGGAGGCCACAGTTCCCCAGGATGACGCTAGGCTAGTGCAGGCTGGCAACCCCCTAGGCCGAGGCGAGCAGTCTATGGCAAGTGTGGTCCACAACAGGATTGCCAAATCCTAGAAGGATGGCGGATTTAGGAATACGTTGGGGCAATGAGAAATTGGTATGATGAAGTCCAGTGTCCACCATATATCGAGTCCAATGTTGGACTCCTTGAGGTGGGTGGTTAAGTATGGTTGGTTGGGCTTGGGATGAACTTGGTATGCGGCTAAACCCTTGAGATATAAAGTCTACTAATATCTGATGCTGGATTGGGTAATTTGAACTCATTTTAATTCTGGCTTTACACAGATAAAATAACCCCTTTCCCCCAAATCAAGCCTCCTATTCACTAAGTGCATTAGGAGAAGTGTTAACTAGCCAGCATTTGGATAACGCTGACCTCGCCTACTTATACTCTTTTAGACGATGGGATTGAGGCAGATCCGTACGAGTTTCATGAAGACGATGGACATGACTTTGGTGGGCCTGATGAGTCTTAGGGTTGCTCCGGTCGCTTGCAAGACACTTAGCCATGGAGATATTCTTTTTGGTAGATACACCCACCTAGAGTCCTTGGACGGGATGAGAACGGGCAGACAGTTATTCTTAGGGACAAGGTTCCTGAGACTACTGTTTTCAGGTCCGCAGGGATCGTTAGGGAAAATCCTACCACACAGTCTGTTCAGTCTCAGAAGAAACCTCCATAAAGTCCACCTACGAAGAGTGTTCCTCTTGCCACTCCTGCCCCTGGAAATGGCAGAGGAGTACTTTGCACCTTCTGCAATAGGATAGGACACTCTAAGCAGAACTGCTTCCGCCGTGCAAAGGAAGCACGTGAGGAGCGTAGAAAACAGGCTAGAATTCAAGGACCTCCTAATAAACCTGCACCTAGGTTCATTCCTCCTCAGGCTAGACCGATGGTTAGACGGCCAGGACTTGGAGCACAGCTTTCTGTTGTTCATCCTGTCTTCGGTCTAGGGCGTGAGCAGCGTCGTCCTCAGAGCGTTACAGAGGTGAGCGTCCGCGACGTGAGGTGCCAATTCCATGGTGGAGGAATGGCAAGAAGGGTAGGAAGCGCGGACAGGATGCACCCGCCTCAGCTCAACAGCAGGTTGCTCCTAATCCAGCGTCAGAATATTTCTCTGCTAGAAGGGATGGCCTAGTCCGAGTAGATTCTGTTCGATTCCCTGCGCCGCTACGCGAAATGTACATACAAGGACCCTGCAAGTAGGAGACCTGGTTCTACGACGCATTCAGAACCTCGCGGGCTTCAACAAGCTTAGTCCCAAGTGGGCGGGACCGTACAAAGTAGTCAGCGCAGCGCGCACGGGCTCCGTACGCTTTACAGACAAGGACGGGAACGAGCTCCCTAGCTCATGGAACATCTCCCTTGTACGACGCTTCTACGCTTAATCAGGCCGTAAGTTTCCTTTATTTCAAATCAATTCAAAAAAACAAACCTCCCCCCATTCACGAGTCACGCTGGTTTCGGTCTTAACCATCTCAAGCAAGACCGTGGCCAAAATCCGACGGCTAAGGATAAAGCACTACGGAGCACTTCCACGATAGGATAAGCCGATCTCTCGCACCCTAGTGAGTCCCCGCACAGTGTGGACTTCCCGCGGCCTAAGGGTACAGTAAGCCCACGTCAGGTTTGTTTGAATGGCTAACTTGGGCCTCGTAGCGCTGGGGGCTGACGGATTTTTTGCGCCCTAATTTTTCCTAAGTCCTTCACTTTACCAAGCCCGCATCACCGCGCGGCCCAACGAAGCTCGGGGGCTGGGATTTTTCGAGAATTTTTTCCTAAAACCTTAACTTCGCCAAGCCCGCACAGTGCGCGGCCTAACGAGGCTCGGGGGCTGGGAGTTCGCTTGAAACTTTTCTAAGTCACTCTAGTCTCTAGACCGCGCCAAACTCCAAGATCGCACTTGGACTTAGCCACGGCCCGGCGGCTGTATGATTAGGCGCATCAAAAAACAACATTTCAAAACAACCTGTTTGCTCGAGTTTCCTAAGTTCGTCTCAGAACTTTGTTACTATTCATCTAGTTCTCCTGTTTTTGGATTTCAGTTTCACACAGGAAAAGGGGAAAACGAACGTAACAAGAAGATTCATCAAAGAAGCTGCATTTCACAGATCTTACAAGATTAGGATCTTACAAGACAAAAGGGGTTCCAGAATCCCCGAGCTACCGCAGAAGAGGGTGCCGCGCTACTACGAGTACGGCGATGCCCAAGTCATACTACTACTTCGCCGCTCCTAAGAGCGGCGTTGGCGACGAGCCGGCGGAGCCGCAGACTACGCCGACGACGACCGCGACGACGACAACGAGGGCGTCGGCAGGTCCGGCGCGCTTGGATGCCGCCTCCTCCGCCGCCGGTAGTCGAGGGAGTCCGCGAGCAATCTGTGCCGCCACGGCCGCCTCAATCTCCTACTCCGCTGCGACCTGCCGTGGAACATCCTCTAACTCCGCCGCCAGAGCGGCGGTGTAAGTGGCGTCGGTGGCAATCTGTGCCGCCACAGCGTTTTCCTCCTCCTCCTCTGCTGCGAGCACAAACCCCAGCGCTTCAGCCGCCTCTACGTCGGCCTGGACCTGGGCGTGTGCCGCCAGCTCGGCCGCCTGGGCCGCAACGAAAGGGCCCGGCCAGTCCACCTCCTCCTCTCCGGGTTGGATCGGCGGTAGAGGAGGTAGCGGCGGCAGATCCTCCGTTGCCGCCACCGCCCAGGCGGCAAGGTAATCAGAACTGGCGTCCGATGACCAGCTCATTGAAGACACGTTCTTTCCCCCCTCTGTTTCCTCTCTTGCTGTTCTTCCTCTCTCTCCCTCTCGCTGGCTGAGAGTTCCAGTTTTTGGCCTAAAGATGGAAGAAAGCTAAGTGGAGACATTGCAGCACGGCGTGCTGCGCCTCGCTTTATAGGTCGGCAGCTGCGCAATGTCCTGTCACGCTGCGAGCTACCCGAAGCGTCGCCGCGCGCGAAGAGACATGCAATTGAAACCCACCAACACGAGCAAGGCCCAGCGATGCTTCCGCGGTCTGACGCGTGGCTTAGGCCGGGTGCATGAACCAGCGTGGGTAGTTTCGCCTCCGTATCTGTGCCTGGCAAACGTGCCCTTCCCGTCAGCGCAACACTGTGCCGCGCCGCAGAGCCCACAGTACGCACGAATTGATGCGATAAACTAAGGTAGAAACTGGCTAAGCCCTTCGGCCACCATACATTACGCAATACTTATCCGATTAAGCGGGGCGTTCGGAATAAAAATATACAAACAGTCTTGGCAAAAAGTTCGGGACGAGGGAGCCCGGGTAAAGCTACGATCTGCGCTGGAATTTGAGCCTTTCTAACTCGGTTTTTAAGTCCCGGACTTGTTTTCGCGCCAGAAGCAGCTCTATGGCTTGCGAGGCCATGTCGTTCTGTTCCTGGCGCAGCTTCGCCCGGGCTTCGACGAGCTCCTCCTCTTGTTTCTTCAGGGCTTCTGACTGCACCATGGACTTCGTCCCAGCCTCCCGAAGAGTAGCGTTCTCCGCCGCGAGCTTGTCGCGGGTTTCCTCAATCCCACGCACCGCGGAGTTGCGCTCAGATAAGGTAGCTTCCCACTCCTTGGAGGTCACCCCCCTGCGCCTACGCTCATCGTCAAACGCAGCCTGGGCCCGATCTGCATCTTCACGGGCTGCCTGGGCTTGGCTCATCACAGCTTTCTCCACCTCCTGGGCTCGGGCGAGCCTCGCCATGGCCCCCTGCTCCTTCCCCTGCGCTGATCTTAGCACGGCCTCTAGCTCAGAGACGCGAGGCGTGCCGCGAGCCTTGACCTTAGCAGCTAGCCCGTCTGCGCGCTTTATCTGAGCTCGGGCTTGAGCTAGCTTGGCCGAAAGACGCTCGATCTTCGCTGCGTCATCATCTGACTGCCCACCCATCGCTTCCATCAGCGAGGACGTGCCGGCGATAAGAGTGTAGAGCTAGAACGGTGGAATCCGAATAAGAGCACGAAAGATTCGGCGCTTAAGCATAATGCGCAGGGTCGAGGATGTTACCTTCTTATTTAGAGCAAGCATGCTCTTTTCCCTCGCTCCAATGACACCACGCACATTTCTGTCAAGCCTGCAGTCATGAGCCCCATGAAGCGGCAGGGGCGGGCAGCCAACTGACTCCTCGCTGCCTTCCTCCGGCAGCGCAGAGCGTGGCGACACTGGTGGCGCTGCTGAAAGCAAGACCGTTGTTCCGACTGCGGCCGCCCGCCTCTCAGCGTCCTCCAGCTTGGCCGCCAGCCCGGCCTTCGCCGCAGTAGCTTGCTCTGTGGCCAATTAGGCCTTGCTGAGCCGGGCCTGGGCGCTCACCAGCGGGGTTTTAAGCTCGTCCGCCGTCAGCTTGGTCGCCGCGAGCTTGGTCAGATTATCCGGCCCGGGAATGGGGTAGATCTACGGAGACGGCAGGCCCCTCTGGCCGGCATCCCGCGACCTGGCGGCGTCCTGCTGCTCTACCCATTTTGAAGTGGCGGAGATCCAGCCTGCAGACGCCATCGGGGCCACGCTAGGCATCACGACGCCTGTCCAACCGTCCGGCGTGAGCACGCGCACCGGCTAAACCCAGTTGACCAGCAGCATCCGCCGGTCAGGCGTCGGAAGCGCTTTTCCAATCGGAGTCTTGAAGTGGTCAGCAATCCCCCGACGGTCGATCGGCAACCACCCATGTGTCGTGCGTCCTTCAACGCGCAGGGGCGTGATCCACAAGGGATCGTCGTTGAGGACGACCTTCACCGTTTCCGCGACCTCATCGGAAGCGTCCAGTACTGCTACCGGTAGGCAAGACGATGACCCTCCGCGGACCGGCTGGCTCTTGCCTCGCGAATCCGTTGACGTCATCAGCTCGGCGGCCTCTAGCTACTGCAACAGGCGCACCCCTCCTCTAGGCTCAACCGGTTCATCCTCGGCCGCCACGGCCTCAGCAGGAGGAGATAACACGTCGGCTACCACCTTGGTGCTACGCACTACGATAAAAAACGCAACGATCCGACACGAAAGCAGAGTAATGACGGTCAGCACGGGAAGCGTACGCGCCGGTTCAAGCTCTGTGTCCTCGTACACCCCCGGTGTAGGGCACAGAAAGAGCTCCGTCTCCAGCCTGCCGCCGTGGCTTGAGGTGGGCACATCTGCTTTCCTCCGGCCTGCAGGGACCTTCCTCGTAGGCCCCCACCGCGGGACCGCCACCGGCAATGGTCCTTTTTCTAGCGTGTCCTCCTCATCATCGCTAATCTGCACAGGCCGGTACATCCTCCTCTTCTTTGAAGGAACCACACCCTGGACGCGCGCAGGGAAGAGCTTGAGAACCGTTGAGCGTCCGACGCTCGGTCTACGCTTGAAGGGGAAGGGCTCACCTGCACCGACGCCGGGAGTTTTCTCGCCCGCGCCTCCGTGCCAGCCCGCGCCGCGCCGGCCGCGGTTGAGGCCGGCGCCGGGCTTCCCTCGCCTGACATTACCGGCAGGGCTGATGTCCCGCCGGACGCCGCCGATGACTCTCCCGGTGGCGAGCGCGCCAAAGACTCTCCAGCAGAGCCCATGGCTTGCGTGGCTCCCTAAGCCGCCTTCCACGTCCGCTGCAGGTAACAGGAGTAAATCGTCGAAAGACCTCAAGGGCATGCGCAGCCAGTCATTTGATTAAACACCTTACGGGCACTTACCACGGACAACTTATCCTTTACAAATCTTATGGGATGGCTACTCTTATCCATGGGAAGCAGCATGCCTGCGATCCGTGCAACTTCGCGGGCCAAAAGTCCTGCAAAGCGTTACAAGCTTTCACGGCATGCCCCGGCTTAAGAGGAAACAAAGCAGGCGGCGCGTGCTTACCTTGATGGAAGTCTCGGTCCGGATCTTCCCAACCGCCCATCTCACTAACACACCGCTCACGGCGCCCCAGCGGGCTAATTCGGTGCCGAACGAAGCTAACGACGACGTCGTTACCCGTCAAGCCCCGCTTGGCGAGTTTCTTGATCTCGTACGCCAACACTTGATCCTCCGGCAGAATCTCGCTGCGCGCAAAGAGAGGAGTCTCCGGTGCGGCCGCAGAATACTCCTGGGCGGAGCCAACGCGGTTCAGGTAGAACCACCGCCGAACCCAACCATCGACCGCATACTCTGGATATGCTTGGCTTCCCTGAGCCCGGCACGCGGTCAGGTAGAAGAATCCGCCGTTGCCCACGCGATGACCAACGGCCTTCAACTCGAATAAATGTTGGAGGAGGCTCACGGTAGGTCGCACCCCGCAAAACGCCTCACACAGATGGGCGAAATTTGATAGATGAACAAAGGACTGCGGAGATAGGTTCCAAGGCCGCAGCTCCGTGAAGGCGAAGAAATCCGCCATGAATTGTGACTCCGGCGCCCAGAACCAGCGGATGGCCGAACTCTCAAAGCATACCAGCTCGTCAGGCTTGGGCCTTGGTTCCCGCTCTGCGCCTGGGAGCCTCCACGAGCCCGGCTTCACAAAGCCGTCCCTCTTGAGCTCCGCCATCCACTCCGTCGAAAGGACGCTGTCTCTGATGAACACCATGGTGGCGGGAAGCGAGATGGTAGAAAGCGAGTTGGGAAGATGAAGACAGAGGCAAAGGGGATGATTCTACAGTATGAGTTCCCCCTGTGAGACACTGCCTTATAAAGAAAGGCAACGGTCGAGGCGAAGATGGTGGGAATCGTGTGTAAGGGGGCGTAACTACTCCACCTATCCATTAACTCAAATTCAATGCCCAGATTTCGGCTCCCAAGCCAAATCTTCCCGCACAGCGCGTGTTGGGGATCTCTCTAAACCTCAGACCGGCTCGCTTCGCGACCCGATCAAGGCTCGGGGGGTGGCTGTTGGTGACTGATAAGCGGCCCATCTTGAGATGGGCCTTGGGCCGCTTTCATATCGGCCCACCGCACATACAGAAGGCCCAAAAGGTCGCCCTTGGCCATGCTAAAGGAATCATCTAGCCTGCCAGGGTCTTCCTCGGGCTTGACCAGGCCAACCGCGTCTCCCTGGGTCCCTGCGAAGGACGTGGCGCGCCTCCCGGGCTATCCCTAGCCCAGGAAAAGGCCCCACGGGCAGTCCGTCTGTTCATGGGAAGGTGGCGACAGCTGTCATGTCCCACCGCAGTTTCCCCGGCCTTGACCGGGAGGAACTGTGTCTCCCCGAGAACCCGCAGCCCGAGGAGGAGCACGCGGGCAGCTTGGTTTGTCGTTTGCCCTCCTTGGCAGACAGCGAACGGTTGTTACGCTACGCGACGCCCCCAATGGCAGCGCAAGGCTGGCTCGGTCCAGTCAATGCCATATTAGGGACAAAGGGAAAGTGCTTTCTCCCTAAAGAGAGATTCCTCCCCGTATCGGCATGTTAAGACAAACACGTGTCCTGTATTAATCTGAACAGCTTCTCCCTGCAGGCTCCGGACCAGACAGAGCCCTGGAATTAGACGAGAACATCGCCACTAAAGCAGAGACCGGCGCGGGGCCCGCCACATCAGCTCCGGCTACCCACCGCGCCTATAAAAGGAGGATCTCTAGACATTCGAGGGGATCTCGATTTCGGCAAGTGATCCTGGCAACCCGAAGCAACACACGCATCCGAAGCTTCTTTAGCTGTAACCTTAGTCCTTAGTCACCACCCATGTATGCTCGGGATCGGTGCCTTCAAGCCCAGTCTCGGCACCTCTTGTACTGTTTTCCACCATATAATCAACAAGACTGGAGTAGAGCTATTACCCGGCAGTGGGGGCTCGAACCAGGGTAAATCACTTGTGTCTCCGTGGTTTGTATTCCTTTCTTTCTTCTTCTTCCCCCTTTTCTCTCTTTCTTCGCCGTACGACGGGTCTGTACCCGGATCGCCAAGTCGCACCAGGCTTAGTCCGGGAAGACCGCGCGGCCTGAGCCCCCGCTGGCTCGGTCGCCACCCGGGCTGCTGAGAAGGGTTGTCGTTGGGCCTCACTCCATCTACAAATTCATCTGCCGGTCCGTGGACCCGCTGCTCTTCAGGAGCGCGATTCCCAGACACCGACAAAGGCATAGCCGGACAGTATCAGGAGTTGCACCCTTTATGGTGGAGGTACTGCAGATTTCAAGGAAGTGCTGTAGGTGTGCATTGGCATCCTCCGTTTGCTTGCCACAGAAGGGGCTAGCCTGAACCATGTTGATAAGAGCTAGCTTCAGCTCGAAACCACCGTCACCCACATTGGTGGTAGGTCCAGTGGGGGCATTGGTGCTTGACGGGGCAGAGAATTCAAGAATGGTCTTCTCGACAGCCATCGTTGATGAAGGTGTCTTGGTGACTAGGAAAGGATTGCTCGTGAGGTTTGGTAACTTAGAGACACGGACTTGCGGAGGTAGGACACGAGGTCTTGTCCTACGCACCAGTGACTCCGGATTTTGTCGGAAGTTTTTCGGGAGATCAAAACCGGTCATGCACTGCTCTGCTTGTTTCACAGAAATAAAGACGGAGCAGGGTAATTCCCGTTAAGCTAGGCTGGAAGATTAAATAATTTAGATGTAGGTTTTGGAAAAAAAATTTATCTCTTTTTTAAAAAACCGCTGCGTTCCCCAGCAACGGCGCCAGAAAACTTATTGGCGATGGTTACGCTCAAAAAAATTAATACGCAAGCGGACGGATATAGCTTGTAGTTTTCACAAGGAGTATTCCTAGAGTTATCTAATCCACAGGGAACGAGGGTTAAAGACACAATCCTCTATATCTTAATTATTTAAAATACTAGCCAGTCTAGGTAACGAGGGTTAGGATAAATAAAAAGGACCGGTGACACACACACAAAATAAATATTCACACACAAATGAAGAGAAAGCTACTCTAGCTAGATAGACAATTGGGAGGACAACGAGACAAGTTTAATAAGTTCAAAAAATTGTGTGATTTAGTTTATTGAGTGAGATTTGGTAATCAAACAGTGGTTCACTTGGTATTCGTCGTCGGAGATTGGACATTCACTACCACCCGCTATCCTGAATTGGAATCCCGAATGGTTATGATCATTCTGATAGGGTTCTCCTGATTCAAAGCCGGACGCTGTGGGTTACGCACGAGATAATTAATATATACGGATGGATAGGGCTGTCAGCATCTACCACCTACCACATATACGTGGGCCCGGGTGTAAAGCGAGTTAGTCCTAGTCTCAGACACCACGTCTGCTACTATTTCTAATCAATCTTCCTCAGTACCAAAAAGATGTTGATTTAGGTTCAATGCCTGGCTCTTACAGTATATGAGTGAGAACCAAAACTGATTCCAGACGAATGCAAGCAACCGGTAAGGCAAATCTACACAACTCTTTTATGTAGATATACTCAACTCAAATAAAGATGAACACATAGACAATGAATGAAGTAATCTCACTAATTGAAACAATTAAGAAAGGGTACAAGAGCTATAACCCGAATTCCTAAAGACACTTCCGGAACTTTGAGCTTCAGCTCGACTTGACTCTAACTCCCAACTACTACTAGACTAAGAGCTACTCTACTAAGTGGAATGAAGAGTGTTGTGATGTGTTGTGTGTTGTGTTACAAGTGAGGAGAGTGGGTCTATTTATATTGCTCCGAAGCCAACCAGGGTGCTCCACGTGTAGGGACAAGTGTCATCAAGCCCTCCTCCAAAGGAGAATCCAAAGGGCATCAAGGGGTGGGTCGGCCGGCCTAGTGGGTCGGCCGACCCACTCTTGTGCCATCTGGCCGTCCAATTTTGCTAGGATGCTTCTTTGATGGCGTAGATTAGCCACTGAAGCCGGTTGATCAAGTTGACATCTGCAACTAAGGAATCCAAGGGAATCGTATGCTCATTTGTGAAAGAACTGGTGCCATCAGATCAAACCAACTGAAGTGGACAGTGGGCATGTCTCTAAATTGTGCTTTTAGACCACTTGGGAGAAGTTGGAGCCGGATGGGTGATGTGGCTGGGTCGGCCGGCCTGGCCTTTTGCCCGGTTCGGCTCCTGTTTCTTTCATGTTGTACCTGTAGATCAAAACTCACCAAAACTTGTGGAACATTATTAGAATAAATAAAATGTTAATATAAACCTTGATTTTCCCTCTGAAATGCCGGAATTCCGGAATATGTTGACGTATGAAGTTGGTGGTTATTTCACGTCAACACGGAGCGTCCATGGGAACCTTGTCCGAAGGTTTCCTGTAAAAAGGGAGTAATCATGATGTGATTCCGACAAACAAGTAGAGAGGAGCCCAAATGTGTGCTGAACCTCGGAGGCGGAGGCGCTAGTTGTGCTGTGGGCTGGGCCGTAGGTTGGGATATATGAATTACCTACTAACCTTGTTACAAAAAAAGTCTATTTATAACCTTGAACTACAACCTCGTTAAAAAAAAGTCCATTTATAACCTTGAACCGCAACGTCGAATTACGAAACCAGACAATCAAGACTCTCAAACCGTCAAAACTGGATAACATACACCCGAGCCTATTGAAAGTTGGCTTCATTGTTTTCTATTTTTTTAGAAATAATATGATCTTATTTATTCTCTAAAATTCATAATTGGTTCATTTTAAATCATGAAGTTATGAAACTCGTATTGTCTAAAAATATAATATATCAACTAGTGCTCTATTTAGAGTTACGTGGAACTTATTTGTTCATATTTCCAATGTTATATTTAGAGCAATAAACAATAGATGTAGGAATAAGTATATTCTAAATATATCCTAATAGAGAACCGATAGATAGGTTATATTTCTAGAAAAACTTGATACATGTTTCATAGTTTTCTGATTTAAATTGAATTCATTATGAATTGTTAGATATTAAACAAGATTTATTTATTTCAAAAAAAAGATATAACTCCACCACTAAACTAGCTTTCAACAGGCGTGGGGGTGTATATTGTGTGGTTTTAATAGTTGGAGGGCTCCAGCTGTTCGGTCTCTTAGTTCAAGATTGAAAATCGGCCGACTTGCACAGTTTAAGGCTATAAAATATACTTTTCCCTTATAAAAACTACTCTATAGTAATCCCCAAATTTTCATATAGATCATCCACATATGCAATTACTAAAAAATAAAATAAAATAACCTCTAAATTAGTTTGTGAATTTACATATCTAGCCGTGTTGTTTAAAAATACACTCCTAGTTCACCCAATTATGCCATTGTTAATATAGAAACAACCTCAAGATGTACATGCATGTATATGTCATGATACATATGCATATAATTATATGCGGAAACAATGATCATTATTGATTTCGATGTGAACCATATAGTTTGAGCTAAGGATTAAACTAAATACATTTCAAACTTTACACAAATATTAAAAGAAGGGGTCAATATGATGGGGGATATAATGCATATAGAGTAACTGATAACTAAAGTCACAACAATATAAATATTGCAAAGTACATATCTATATGAGTATTGTGTAATATAAAACATAAAGGAGCAAAGATAAGCAGATAGATATTGTGGGCCCCAAATTTATCCATGCTTTATGTCTCTTAAATTTAGATGACTCGTTAATGTAGGAGCATTTATCGATGGACTAGTATCACATATTATCATTAGGAGTATTGTCTTAGGTTGGTATTTTAGAGGACTTAGATCAATCAGATGCACATATTATATTTTTACATTGCTTGTTTGTGTATATTTGTGTTCATTATTTCCGGTGACCTTGCATCCTTTGTCTATAGAAGAAATAATAACTTTGCAAATCATCCTCAATGATAGATGTTTCCATTCAAATGATCATGTTATTTTAAGGATGACATGGCACATCGTGCACATATGCAAGTGCAACATTATCTGACATATCTTATTCTTTACGTATGCAAGCAACATCGAGTCGCTTTTTATCTCTCATGAATGAAACTTTAAGTTGTCATCTTTTTCTTGATGAGCATGTATAGGTGATCCACAAGCATCCAAGCTAATCATGGATGCTTCTTATAGATTATACTGTATCACACAATATGTAAGCATGTGTAACGTGCAAGTGTATAATAAGGAAAATACAGTAACAGAGAAGCCTCAAAAGCCTACTTTGTGGTGTGGATATATAGGTAGATTAGATGCTCTAGTAGTGGAGAAAGAATTTGAGTACTTGACTTAGAATTTCTAATTAAAGTAGTAGAATAATATCACACACTATCATCCCCCAATAATGTTGCCTTGAGTGGAAAATTCCACTCTTTTTTGGTGCATTTATTATTTTAGTATTCACTCCATCCATGCATCCATAATTATAAGGAATCCTACAGATTTTAGGAAAACTAAGAAGGATTGAAAAAGACTAGCTTGACCCTTACTATATCCTTGATTATATCTTATTAAAATATATAGAAATATTAAAAACAATAAATTCATCTTTAAAGTACCATTGCCAATAGAACAAGTCAGGACAAAATAAATTGACTTCCTATAGTTTTTATTTTTTAATAAAATGAATAGTCAAATACTTGTTCAAAAGTCAAAGGGTGTTACAAATCTACAAAACATATGTAGTATTTATCTGTAGAAGATAATGATGTACATTTAAAAAACGAACAAATTCTGATGCCATGCAGAATAAACAATCAAATAAACTAATAAAACATGCTAACACCTAATAGGACAATAAATATTACTCACTCTGTTCTCAAATATTTGTCGCGGTTGATTTTTTTTCCATAAATTTTACCATTCATCTTATTTAAAAAAATTCATAAGTTATCATTTACTGCCTATTGTTGCTAATTCTTGACGTTCCAACATAATTTTTTGAACTGACAACAAGCTAACTCCTGTTGTCATGTCAAGGATTACCAGCTAGATGGAGCGTATTTTGCTGTGATTTATTTTATCACTAGAGGTAGTTTAAGTATGGCTTGAATTTTTACAAATTTATATTTTTTTTATTAAAGTAAATATTCAAAGTTATGAAAAAAGGTTGATTGTGATAAATATTTTAAAACAAAAAGAGTAATTATACCGCACGTGGGCTGAAAGACGTACATGTTGTAACCGTTTTGGTACAGGGAAGGGAACTACCATGTGGTCTCTGCACCTTCGCTGCTAGCTAGCTACATATTTTCTTTTCTTTTCTTTATTTTTAGTTTTCTATCCCCACCGCACGTCGTACCAGAGGACGGATGGTTGAGCAACAAAAACAAACTACATAGCAGTACAATTCGGTGCCTCCTAGGGCTAGTCAAGGTAGCCTAATTTGTTTAATCTATACTATAAAATTTTTACTAAATATTTTTTACCAAACCATTAACCTATCCAACTGGGCTCTTTACCCTTGGATACGGCAAGAATTGATGATCTAGCCGTCAAATGGAAGCGGGCCACCTCACCCAGCGCAATCCCTATGGCAGGAGACGGAGAACGCTCGTTCCTGGCATAGGAACGAGTGCCCGCGGTGCATTCTCACGATAATTTTGTCACCGCGCCGCCCCCTTACCCACCCTTACTTGGGTTCATCACAGATCGATCGATGATTGCGCCTGTCATCGCAGCGACTACCTGGGCATAGCGTGATTCACCGCTGATTTCGCCGGTCTTTATTGCAGCCATTAACTTGGGATCATCATGATCGCGCCCTCCGTTGGGTTGAGGGCAGTGATTGTTCGCTGATTTCGCCAGTCTTTATTGCAGCCATTAACTTGGGATCATCATCCTCGCGCCTTCCCTTAAATCCCAATTCAATTCCGTTGATTCCGACTTCGTGCCGCTGCCGCTGTTCATCGTTTCACGCCAGCAGCAGCACGCGTCCACCACACTATCATTGAGACAACCTTGCTTCCACGGCTCCACCTGATCCCGATCGGACAGGCCTAGGCATCGACCAGTTTCAGGACTACGAGCGGCAGAATCTCTACAGCAAGCCAGATCGACGGGGACGAGCAATAGGAGTACATCACAAGAGCTATACGCCTGTACCTTGGATTCGTGCTGTCCGGGGCTTATGGCGATCCTTGGGACCGGCGGCGGCCTGCCATTCGACCTGTACAGAAGCCCACGATCACGCCATCAGCAGCACTAGGCATCCATCGTAGACACCGGACTGCTTCTAGCAATCACCGACGAGCAGTGGCGGACGCAGGATGAAAATCAAAGTCTGAGCAAGCCTAAACCTTAGGCTTATCATTTAATTCGCATGCTACTTAGGCTTATCATTTAATTGGCAAGCCTAAACCTTAGGCTTACCATCTCTTATTCGGAGGAGAAAATATTTTCATATATAGAGTATGTTCATATTTTTCTACCTTCGATACTCGTGAGAATTCTGTTTATTTAAACCCGAGTTTTTACATTGAAAAACTTGTATTACACATTTCAAATGCATGTTCATCATAATTCTATGTTATTTAATGAGACTTTTCTCATGCGTTTTCTATATTAATCAAGTGGGAAGGTTTTTTCATGTTCTCTATAAAAAAACGAATGGAGAGAGAAAAAAATATAGAAGCAACAACATTTTTGCTTCAGTAGGGAATCGAACTGAGACCTGCAGGTCGCAAAATCGCTAGCAAATCAACTGAACTAGCAAAGCAAGATAAACTAATTCTTAGCTCTTTCATTTTTAGCAGGATCAGAGCATGTACTATATAGAGTGACACCAAAATTTAAGCCTAGGCAGCGGCCCCACTAGCCCTGGTGGTGGATCCGCCCCTGCTCGGATCGGCTCACTAATGTCCACGAGATGGAAATGAAGCTTGACTTGTGCTCATTTACAAACGAGTCGAGCACGAGCCTAGCTTTTACCGAGCCGAGCCCGAGCAGCTCGCGAGCTACAAGATAAAGTTCTAGCCCTACTTGTAATTGGTACCAAACAATCAATAAAGATTACCACCGTCGTGTGTTTTTCCTCTCTACTTTTGTCTCCCTATGTTTGTGGTTGATTGCTATGCCGTGCGACTTCGTCTACTTCGCCTACGCTCGTCTACGCCGATCCGTGCCAAATGGCTACTTCACAACACGTTATTAGCACGAAGCACTTCGGCGTCGAATCAATCGACGACGTCGGCGGGAACAACTACATCGGCAGCACGTCGGCGGGGGAGACGAGATCGACTATACGACTATTTCCTCTATGTACGGTCATTGTCGAATCATCGTCACGCCGGCGGGTCTAGGAACCCGTCGATTTCTCCTACACGACAATCGTCATATTCCATAATCAAGCAAGTCTGTCGTATTCCATAATCAAGCAAGTTTGCGTTATATGGTTCTATAGATGAGGAGACCGATGAACCGGTGCGGCAGCACGGTTCCCGAGGCCGATGGCGCGGTTTCTGAGGCGACAGCATTCACGTCCGAGCGGCGGCTTGGCATAGCAGCTCCACTGGTTCGGTGCACGGCACGAGGTGCACGGCGAGACGAATCTTGTAGAAGCAGGCGGTGCTGATGGCTGTCAAATCCTAGCCTCTCCTTGTGGTGCACGCGTGAGAGAGAGAGCGAGAGACGGGGGCACCGCGGGGGATCGAATGGAGGTGCGGGCGAAGGAGGCGAAAGAGAAGGTTTGGAAGAAATCGAGACGAGGAGGACGACGAGAGGATGAGGGGAAGAAAGGAAGAGGAAGATGAATAGAGGGGGCGGCGGCCGGTGAGGATGAGGTCGAGGCGGCGGGATCTCCGGCAGGCGGTGACTCGGCGGCGGAGGACGCTGGAGATGGGAAGGGAGAGGCGTGGGGAGGGAGAGAGACGAGTGAGTGGGAGATCGAGATCGATGCGGAGGAAGGACGAGAGCCAAGAGACGGGGGCGGGGGCGGTCGGGACTCGGGGCTCGAGAGAGAGACCAGAGGGGCGGGCTAGGGTTTTGGGCGCAATCTGTGAGCGTTGATGGAGAGATGGACAGCCGAGATTAAAGCGGTGGCATTGGTGGGTAATTTTGATGAAGTGATGGACGAAGAAAACTGACGAAGGAAGTGGAAACTCTATTCTCTTTATTATTATTATAGGTAAAGATTATTTGTTCAGCATAATGTAGTAAGTGGCTTAGCGCACTTACAATTTAAGCTTTCTACAGAAATTTGGGATGCTCTGGGAAGCGTATCGTCTGCCTTTAGTACTGTTGGCCGTAATTGCATCCAGCCATCCATTCGAATATCCACGGCTCAACTCCGTCTTTCACCTATGCTACTGTTGCCCTGTCTATTTCTCCCACGAGAACGAGCTGGAGCTGAACGCGGAGGCGCACTTCGCGAGATTCGTCCGTGTTGGACTATAAAATTTTTATCACATATTCAATTTGTCCAAAATTACCTAATCCCGAAATTATTTATTTTCGTAATTAATTAATCACGAAAATTAATTAATCTGGACTTTAAAGATAATCATCACAAGGGATTAGGATTCGTAACCGAAACAAACTCTTATCTGTTCCCGTCTCTATCTCTTACTCCATGCCCTATAAAAGCAAACCAACCAGCACCAGAAAAAGGGGTTCGGTAATCTGCAATTTGACCAACCGAGGACTAGTGCAAAAGGTTTCCATCGGAAGCAAGGAAGGAAGAAAGGATCTGCTACGCACGCGCTTGAAGGAAAAGAAGAAGAGGTGAGATGTAATCAACAGGAAATTCCCCTCTCTCTCTTCTCTCCATCTCTCTCCCTCTTCTCTCTGCTCGTTCCTCCCTCTCGCTAAATTGGTTTGTGATTGTGACAACTAAACTCTAGTTGTTAGTAGCCAAAGTCAATTTGGATTGTGCCCTTGATTGGAGGGCTCTAGAACCAACTACACATGGTGAGGTTCCCCTGGTGTGCAACTCTATATAAGGAGAGGGCCACCCATTGCCCTCTCAACCATTCTAAGTTACTAGCTACCAATCAAGCATCAGTTGAAACATCGGGAAGAACAACACCTCTACACCGAAATCAAGCTCGAGTATGAATTCGTCATCGAGTGGAGGTATGTGTGCATGATTTCATATGTTTGTGGTGTCCTAATCTAGAGCTAGTGATCCTGCAAACCTAACAATGGTATCAGAGCCGTGCTAGCTCAAGTTAGGACCCAACTACACCTAGGGTTTGGTTCTGTTCTTCTTGACCATGACCTAGCTTGTGTTGTTCTTCAAAATCATGCAATGTTCATGGCTATATGCTTATGTCAAGGGCATATTGTGCTTCCTGTCTCTGCCCTACTTGGTGTTGTTCATCAAAGTTCATGCCCTAGTTCAAGTTTCATGCACTGTTGATCTATGTTCATGACAACATGCTTATGTTTAGGCCCAATAGTATGCTGCAGATCATGTATTAGTTCTTGATATGCCTCTGTGGCCGTGATTGATGCACTGTGATTGAAGTTCATGAACTTTTGCTTATATTCTAGCACAAGAACACACTGTACTTGAAGTTTATACTTTACTTCATACTGTTCTTGATGATTGTAACATGTTCTTGTGCAAAGAAGCATGAAATTGAAGTATCCAAGGGTTAGTTTTGGTGCAATTGCATCAAGAAGAGGGGATTGCATGAAATTGAACTGACCCTAGCTCATTTT
The DNA here is from genome assembly GCA_005191435.1 of Raddia distichophylla. Classification (NCBI taxonomy): domain Eukaryota; kingdom Viridiplantae; phylum Streptophyta; class Magnoliopsida; order Poales; family Poaceae; genus Raddia; species Raddia distichophylla. The sequence continues at coordinate 355,354 of SPJY01000075.1, forward strand.
TCCCCAAAATCGAAACCCTAGTTCATCTAAATTCCCCAAAATTTCCCTAAAATCAATAGACCCTAACCCTAGAAGTAAGGCGGTGGACATACCTGAGCTTGTCATCGTCATCATGACGACACTGTCGACGCCCGCCATCCACCGCATCGGCATGTGCGGCCACCGGTCGCTGCTTAGGCTGGCCACCTTTGGCCACCGAAGCTGCCGCTGATGGCCGCCGCCGTATGAAGGAGGCGATTGCGCCATCGCCGGCTCGCAACTACCGGCGGGACTGTTTTCCCGGCGTACGTGCGCACGACGCCGTGCCTAAGGGCACCGACGGGACGCCGCTCAACGGAGCCGCGCGCCGGCCAACGCCGCACACGACTCCGGCGAGAGGGATCCCGCCGGCGCCGTTCCTCTCCTCCACCTCGTGCGGGCCCAAGGCACCGCCGCGCAGCTCGGCAGCCGTCGCCGTGTGTAGAGAGAGAGGAGAGATAAGAAGGGGGCTAGGGTTTGGGAGCCAGCCGGCTGTTGCCGGGCTTTTGATCCGACCGGGATCCATGCGAGCCGTCCGATTCGATCGGACGGATGAAGGGGAGCCGGCCGCCGCCATGGGCCTAGCAGGCCGAATGGGGAGGCGGCGGTGTTGACAGACTGGGCAGGCTGCGGCCCATTTCAGGAGGAAGAGCGGCCCGTGAAGAAAAATAAAGTTTTCCTTTTATTTTTTGAGCTATGGGCTGCACAGTTATGGGCCGTTTTGGGCCAAATAAAATAAAATAAAATAAAAATTTGGGCTTATTTTTTTCAGAATGTTTTATGCACTATTTTAAATAGCTCAAATAGTCATTTAAAATTTACTTTTGGGCATTATTAAAACTAGTGCAAATGTTTTATGTCTTCTAAAGTTTTGGCACTAGTTAAAGTTTTATGCCCAAATAAAGCATGTTTCCGCTGTGTAATGAAGGTTAATTCTCAAAGTGTATTACACACATGAAATAAACCAGAACCTTCAAAAGGATCCAATTGAATTTTGGGTTTTATAAATTTTAGTGCAAATTAATTATGTCTTGCAATTTTAAGGCACTGAATAATGTTTTTATGCCCAAAACTATGAGAAGAAAATCTCAAGTGCATTTAATTAAGTCTCTCAAATATTAAGGCATTGTGTGATGACAATTATGGCCCCGTAGTATGCAGTTTTTACCGCAAATTATGTTGTGGTTCTCTAATTAAGTTGGAACCAACGGGAAAACTTGATTAGAGAATTATGAATTATATTGAAATCCTCTGATTAAATTTGAACCAACGGGATAATTTATTCAGAGAATTTCAAGTTTGATGTGACTTGTGTTTATTTATCTGACCAACGTTGGATAATAATAAATACATGTCATAAAAGTTAAGTTGGGCCAAGAGAAGTTTTGGGCTTAAGATTATTAAAATTAGGAAAAAGTCCACTTTTCCCCCCTGAATTATTGGCGCGGTTCGATTTTTCCCCCTCAACCTCAAAACCGGACAAAACACCCCCCTCAACTATCAAAACCGGTACAAAATACCTCCCTCACCCAAAACCATGGTGGTTTTGGATGACATGGCATCCTAATCAACATTTTTTTCTAGAAAATAAATTCAAAAAATTTCTAGAAAATCATAGGAAGCTCAAAAAAATAAAATAAAAATACCAAAAATACAAAATAGGTAGAATCCAAATATTTTTCACCATTCTCAAAACTAAAATATTTTTCACCATTTTTATAGAGAACAAACAAAATTTTCTTGAATACTTTTTTTAATAAATAAAACACCTTATATAAAAATAATATTTTTTGCAAATAAGTATGCACATAAACTTTACAGTTTTATTGCATATTTGGATTCTATGTATTTTTTCTATTGTTGTGCATATTTTTATTATATTTTTTGAGCTTCCTATAATTTTCTAGATTTTTTTGAATTTATTTCCTGGAAAAAATGATGACTAGATGCCATGTCATCCAAAACCACCATGGTTTTGGGTGAGGGGGGTAATTTGTCCGGTTTGGATACTACAGGGGGGTTGTTTGCCCGGTTTTAAAGTTCAGGGGGGAAAATCAAACCGCGCCAATAGTTCAGGGGGGAAAAGTGGACTTTTTCCTTAAAATTATTCAGTACAATTACTGATGTTATCATCTTATGTGCACTATTTAATGAAGTTTGAAGCCCAATAATGAAGCTTTATCATCACTTTTGTGATTATTCCTTATTAGTAAGGATAGTTTTAGTGATAAAGCATAATGGTGATCATAGTCATCACATAAATTATAAGTGCAAGTTAGCGTATAAAGTTTAATCCCAGTTTTGGGAATAATTGATGAAAGTCATCAAACAAATGTGGCAAAGTATCTACTCCCTAAGGAATGAGCCAATAATATTTGATGACAATTTTTCCTCAAAATGTTGAAATATGCATTCAATCTATTAATGTTAATTATACTGTCAATCAGGACAGGTATGGAATGCATGTCGTATGTTTTGATGAATAAATTATGACTAAGTGGCCATAGTTGATTAAGTCTGCCTCAATCAAAATCAAAATTGAACCAACGGGATATTTTGATTTGAGACCAGAACTATTAGCTGGGCATTAAAAAAAATAAAAAATAATTAAAAGTGATTCATGATCATATTCTAACCAACGTTGTTTATGTTCATGAGTCATCACAATCAATGGATTGTCCACTAAGAAAGTTTTTTTGTTCCTAAGCCATGCGCAACTTATGGGTCTCAACATGAGCATGAATAGGCTGGCTTTTGGACATTTCTCCATAAGACCACAAAAGTCAAAATACATTTTGAGGAAAATGTAAAGTGGGGTTAAAATAATCAAGCATTATCTTTTCCCCAAAATTCAAGTCCCACATGTTTAAATAGGGAATATGTGATGCTTAGCATCATGATTACGCTTCCGTAATTCAAGTTTATTGATGAGATACTATTCTCTCAAAACCTTATGAGATCATCATGATTTACTTGTCACTATTCCGGATGGAACCAACGGGAAGTCCTGATTAGAGACATATGGTGAGATTAACTAATGATGCATGATTATATTCTGATCAAAGTTGATTGTGGTCATGCATCCTTAGGGAGGATCTTCTTTCCTAATCAAGATGGAACCAATGGGAAGTCTTGGTTAGAGATACAATAAGATTTACTAGTGACATGATTACATTATGGCCAACGCTGATTGTAGTCATGCCACTGGAAAGGTTTCACTCTTAGTCAAAATAGAACCAATGGGAAGTTTTGACTAGAGATGATGAAGTGATTAAGGTTATGGACCACGACTGCATACTGACCAGCGTTGTTTGCAGTTATGGGTTACTACCTTGAGTGATGCTTTCTTTTCCATTTTCTGCTATTGGCAATATGGTTAAGGAATATATCTTTGTCATGCTCTTAACAAGATCATCATGGAGTTAAAAGCATACATGGTTAATCCTAACCTTTGGGTACCCTAATATGGAATGGAGTAAGTGATTATGTAAGATTATTGTTACTCTTGGGATATAGAGTATTGATTATGCACATAAATGCAAGTTTCCCCACTAAGAAGCTTTCAATAGCTAAGATCAGGGGGAGTGATTAAGGTCTTTTATGATCACATAAAGATAGAATTTGGGGAGCAATCTCCAACATGAATTATGTTGATGAGGGGGAGTAATCCTCGTCTTCAATGAAAGTTAGAGCCAATTTGGCATTTAATGAAGAAGATGTGATCATAAGAATGCTCTAAATAGTAAGGACAAGAATATGAGCCATTCAAAGGTTTACTCCAATATGATGTTGTTTCCTAAAAGGATCAACAATTGTCATTAAACAAATGAGTAAGCAGTATTGAGCTCATAATACAATGTGCATAAAGGATGTTGGCTAAATACAAATCTGCCAACATTATCTCAAAAGAAATAAAAGTTTCGAAAGTAACGGATTGGAGGCTAATGCTTAAAGTGTTGGATTTTTTTTTTCCATCGGTATTAAGATTATGTTTTACATCCTCCATTTTGGTATTGGGAACAATCATAATATTATCAACTCTATAGACTCCCCTTAAGATGGAATCTCTTGAATTCCTCGACGTCAATAATGACAGTTTATCAAAATTGTCATTTCGAGGGGGAGGAAAGAAACTCATTTGAAGATGAGTAAACTCATTATTGAGGAATGCTGAATATAGAGTTGAGTTTCCATGATTGTTTATTCTAAACCATTTTGATTCTAGAAGATCAGTGGTTTTTCCAAATGAATGAAATTGAGTATCACAAATAAATCTCCTTATATTTTGTGATACTAAGTTACAAATAATTCCACTGGGAATGCTCTATTCATAAAAGGAATGTTGAGACCAGTGGGAGTACCTTTTAATGTCTTATTTGTTTGAACAATACCATATTGATGTTATCAACAAATGAGATATTCTTCATGAAACCCAGAGTATGTTCTCGATTATCTGGGGTTTCGAGGTTATCTTGGTGATGCCCCGTATGTCTTTATTAAACATTAAGATCACCAAGATAGGTCCAATGAAGAAGGAGTTTGGTAATGAAAAAATTAACTGAAAAATGGTCTCAGATTTTGACATAAACTCCTATTGTTAAGGGCAATGAAGGTTTCATTAAAATATGACTATTATGAGAATTATGAGCACTCAAGTTTATAATTGCTCTTAACATAATGTTTGCTTCCGGAAAACTTGGCAGACAATGTTCCAGGACTGGACCACTGGTAATTTATTAAGAATGGCTCTGTGTTGTACATGGAGCATTGACGTGCCCTCAATAAAAGAAAGTTTGGTGACCATAATATTATAGGTCATCTAGATATTTATCCCAAAAGATGTGTTGATGATATGAACTCCACAGTATGTTCATCTTCACATATGGGAGGAGCCATAATGTGGAATGGCTCTAACCAAAGGCATCATTGGTGATGCAAAGATTACAAGAGGCACAGTATGTAACAAATCCATAGTTGGGCTATATGGATTTGGTTTGATATATGAAAGTTTAAAAATAAGGAAATTACCTAAGGATTTCTCCGGAATGCATTATGTATTGAGTGCAATCTACTTCTAGAAACAACAAGTCTGTGTTGCTGCCAAACACATGACATTGTGAAAGGTGGAATCCAGAATCAAATCAGTAATGTTAAGTATTGAAGCTCAAGTTCAGCCCATAAGTACTGAGCTTATACTTATTATACACAGGCCTGTAAGGGATAAAGTATGATGTTTAAAGTTATTGATTTTTCCTCATTAAGGCTTGTCTCAACTTGATGCCGGCATGAGACTGATTAAAGCCTGTAATTTGAGGATGAATGAGATCTCAAATACTGATTCTGGAAAAGAGGAACCATTATAACACCATCTCCCCATAAGTTTAAGGAGTTCCATTTTGAGATAAAGATGATATACTATAGTCATTGGATTCAACGGTACTTAATTGACTGTTGTAATCTCTTGGCTTGGTGTATTGTTTTATCAAGAAATTGGCTCATAAGTTTTCAATATCGAGCTCAAAGTTTAAATAAGTTTCATTTTAAAATGAAATAATGTACTATAGTCATTAGTGTTCTGTGGTACCTAATTTACCATTGTAATCCTCTGTCTTGGTACATTATTTTATTGAGAAATGAGCTTATGATGTTTAACCACATGATCAAGGGGGAGAATGTTGGGTTGATCATGTTAGCTAGGTGTGAAAACACATAGCTAATTGTGTGATAAAGAAAACAAAGCCAAATTGGTTTGTGATTGTGACAACTAAACTCTAGTTGTTAGTAGCCAAAGTCAATTTGGATTGTGCCCTTGATTGGAGGGCTCTAGAACCAACTACACATGGTGAGGTTCCCCTGGTGTGCAACTCTATATAAGGAGAGGGCCACCCATTGCCCTCTCAACCATTCTAAGTTACTAGCTACCAATCAAGCATCAGTTGAAACATCGGGAAGAACAACACCTCTACACCGAAATCAAGCTCGAGTATGAATTCGTCATCGAGTGGAGCTATGTGTGCATGATTTCATATGTTTGTGGTGTCCTAATCTAGAGCTAGTGATCCTGCAAACCTAACATTGAGCATTATTTTATAATTTATTGTAACTTAATCGTGTATAAGAATGTCTTAAATTAGTTTCTCATACTTTTTAAGTGTCGGGCAAGAGTCATGTCAGTTTTTTTCTTTATACGCGCGTGCCGCGCGTGCATGACTACTAGTTAACACAACAAGAAGGGTTCTGAATAAATTAAATCGATTCATTGTACTTCATCGATCCAGTCATCTATCTATGCTTCCGGAATCGATCTCCCTCACGTCTTCTCCGCTTTATTTTCCTAGCACTAGTTGTTTGTATTTAGTTTGTGTTTATTCACCAATTTTAATTACAAGCAAAATCATTTGAACATCTGCTACGTGCAAGATTAGTGAGGAACACATGTATGTAAAATTCTTCTGGGTGGGTGGTGCGGAGCAGATTGATGCACCACCAGAAGAAGAATTTGGTGTGGGACGGCCGCCCGGCTGGGCTTTGCTAGGAAACTCCGAGCTGGGCTGTTCACAAACTCCTCTAGTCACATAATTAACCTCGTAGCACAAGGAAACATGCATGATACACTACATGACTACAACTATCTGTGAGCTCTTTTGACCTTTTTTCTAGGAGAAATTTGTTTATATAGTGTATATACTCTCTTCATCCTAAGACAGCTGGTCCATCAATCTGAAAACAGAGTACATCTCTGTTCCTCTCTGAATAAACTTGAGAGAACAAGTTGTCCTGTGGTTTGTCCACCTCAGGGTTCTGTCTATTGATTCGCTGAGATATATGGTAGAGTGATATATTTCTTATTGTTACTTGAATCATGTCATTCTAAACTTAATTTAATTTATATGCAGCAGCTCATACTGGTTGTGGACCATGGGATAAATGACTGCAGCAAGATTTAGCTAGGCACAACATGACTTTTTTTTCATATCCCTATTATGAGTTATGAAAAATCATACGTCCAAATTTTGTAAGTAAACTGCAGTAAACTTGCATGCCAAACCATATTGTCATGTAGACCCTCATCTTCAGTGAGTATCTTCGAACAAAAGCTTTTTTGCAAGGCATATCTTTGGTTTAGTTATTATTTCTTTGCTCAGGTTACTACATAATGTATTATTTTAGTCCATTTCAAAAATATATGTAAATGCATATATTTTTTTTACTACTATGCAATATTGAACTCCATCTTCAGTTACAAAGGTGTTGCTTCAATAAGGTTATTTCAGCTGAATTGAAATATTAGTCTAAATATATTATGCAAATGAGCTTGCGATCCTTGACAGGGGTGAAAAGAGATACATGTCACTTTGTCATTCTATACATTTTTTCCCTTTTGTTTGCAATGGAGGTCACATTATCAAAACTTTTAGCCCATTTAGGCAATGAGAGTAATCGATGATATGTTGCATCCGTTGTGATGTAAATACTTGTAGGATCACGCTAATTACTGGTCGTGCTTGAATTTCCACTCATTCACAGCATATATGAATTGACTTTAGCTGCTGTCATTTGAATTTAAAATATCCCATATGATATAGGAGCACTACTTGTGTATGAAAATAATTACAGTCCGAATGTTAATTAATCACATGAACTAATGTAGGGCCTGATAAGAGTAGTTTGTATATTCAGTATTATTGCAATCAGTGATTGTACAGATAGTTTTAGTTTTAACTATTGAAATATGAGTCTTTCTTTTAGCATTATAGTGCATCACATTTGGTAAATCTATTTTGAGTTTTACAGGCTGACTGGCATTTTTTTCATATCAATTCCTTACTTTTAAATAGCGATTTCTCACCTTTCAGACTGCAAATTGATTTGTTCAGTTGTTCTATTGTGAAAAAGGAGCTTGTAAATATGAAAATTTTAGAGTAAACATGTTGAACAATCAAAAGTATGTGCAATATCGAGATCATTGCACCCAAAGAGCTGCCATTTGAGATTGGTCTTTTCTTGATTAGAGCTGGGCAATGTCTTGAAGTCAATATTGAAAGTGGCAAGTTTTCAAAGCAAAGATACCGGCTAATTCTCGCTTTCTATGGCTTCAGGTAATGAAGCTGAGGCCTCCCGGGAAATTACTGGGCAGCACCCTTGTGCTTATTTCATAGAGCAGCCAATGGGCATCGTGGATGGACCACTGTTTGACCACTCTGCTAAAGCACCACCTACAGCTTTGATATGATGACCATGTAGGATGTTAGTAATTTGTTATCATTTCCTTATTTCATATAAATTCATATACCGTGTGAGTGTGTCTGTAAGATCTATAGGAATCAATTACTGGTTTTTCTATAAGATAGAGCATTATATGCTTGCATTTTGAAAACTTTTTTCTTGGTGTGTTCTCACTTCCTAAATGTCATTTTCTTCTCCTCAACATCTGAGATTAAATTTCATTTCTTGATCAGTGTATTCGGGTATATTACTTACCGTAATTCATCTATGTTCTACCAATATAATAGATGTATTCAAATACTCTTTTCCAATTAGTGTATCATCTAACCCATCCTGTAAGTAGTACATGACCGATGCCCAAAGGTCTTGTCCTAATTCTGGTATATATATTGGAGTATGATAAATTGAGCATTATTTTATAATTTATCGTGTATAAGAATGTCTTAAATTAGTTTCTCATACTTTTTAAGTGTCGGGCAAGAGCCATGTCAGTTTTTTTCTTTATACGCGCGTGCCGCGCGTGCATGACTACTAGTTAACACAACAAGAAGGGTTCTGAATAAATTAAATCGATTCATTGTACTTCATCGATCCAGTCATCTATCTATGCTTCCGGAATCGATCTCCCTCACGTCTTCTCCGCTTTATTTTCCTAGCACTAGTTGTTTGTATTTAGTTTGTGTTTATTCACCAATTTTAATTACAAGCAAAATCATTTGAACATCTGCTACGTGCAAGATTAGTGAGGAACACATGTATGTAAAATTCTTCTGGGTGGGTGGTGCGGAGCAGATTGATGCACCACCAGAAGAAGAATTTGGTGTGGGACGGCCGCCCGGCTGGGCTTTGCTAGGAAACTCCGAGCTGGGCTGTTCACAAACTCCTCTAGTCACATAATTAACCTCGTAGCACAAGGAAACATGCATGATACACTACATGACTACAACTATCTGTGAGCTCTTTTGACCTTTTTTCTAGGAGAAATTTGTTTATATAGTGTATATACTCTCTTCATCCTAAAATACAAGGCACACTGATATTTAAAATTTTTCCTTAAATATAAGGTGCCCTAGATGAATCAAACACTATTCTACATTAGTAGTTTGGCATTTGCATCAACAACTTGAGCTTATATTGTACTCCCTCCGTCCCAAATTATAAGTCGTTTGACTTTTTTGCACCAAGTTTGACCGGCTCGTCTTATTCAAAAAATTTGCGAAAAATCAAAAAAATCCAACTCATACTTAAAGTATATTATATGCTAAATGAAATCATAGTAAAAATAATTAATAATTCCGAAAATTTTTGAATAAGATGAGCCAGTCAAACTTGGTGTCAAAAAAGTCAAACGACTTATAATTTGGAACGGAGAGAGTAGAAGCCAACACATAGTACTACAGCCAATCTTTTTATTTGACGTTTCTGACAAGCTAGTGAACTGATGGTAGGCCAAAATCTCAGTCCAAAGCGTCAAGCATATATGATCAGAGGCATTATTAATTTACTATTTATCTTGTGTATTGGTGGGAACAGAATGTGAAGTATGTATGTGCACAACTGCTCATGCAAAAAGGTAATGATGAAACGGTGTCACTTGTTGTCCTTCTGACCAGCTCAGCTCTTGTATAGAAGCCACCACATAGTATTAATGTATTAAACTTGTGTTTCATTATTAAATATCCCTCCTGATCAAAACAACCGAGTGGCATGCACGCACGCATTATTGATGACCAAACAATCAACTTGGTTTTTTTATGAAAAAAACAATCAACTTGCTGATGGAAGCAAGGAAATCAAAAGAAAACTATTTCTAGACGACACGACAACATGCATGTTTAGACCAAAGGCATTAGCCCGACTTTTACTGAAAGTCACAGAGGCAACATGCATGTTTATGTTGAGGCCTTTGTAAGCATGCATGTCTTCAAAGTGTCAATATTAACTACTATTTTACATATGTGTCATTTGACCTCTGGAGGGGAGGAATCTGCCATATTTTTGTCGATCCAAAGCTGCATAAATCTTCTCTTCGTTGCTTTTTGTGCCGATTAAAATATAGATTGTCTAGGGGAAATTTTCATTGACCAAAAAAACGCTGAAGGAAATATATGCACCATTTTATCGACCAAATAAGACTGACGAAAAATAATATGCTTTTTTAAAAATGAAAACAGGAAGTTCATTTAAATAAAAAAATACAAACACCATATACTCATATACAATCTATTGTAAGCAATGGCTCTTTATAAAAATAAAGTTTATTACACATGATATTGACAATATTTTCACACTAAAATAATCATTTAGAAGTAAAGTGTCCCATCTACAGCTCAATATTTTCATAACCCAAGAAACCAATGGAATACTTTTTGGCCAACGAAAATTTGAATAGTAAATACTAGGACAAAATAAAGGGTTGTGCTCGTTGTATAGCATTTTCTTTATATCATTAGCACACAACGACGACACCGAAATTGGCGGTGGAGGTGGTGTGGTGGGAGAGAGAGAGTGTGTGTGGGTGGGGGTGGGTGGGGGTGGCGGTGTTTGAGCTCTTGCTTCCGTTATGGGAAGCATGGAGTTTGTAGACATAAATTATATGCAAGTTTGAAAGGAGGGGCTAAAGTGGATGAAAGGAAAGTTGCTTTGTTTTCTAAGATCCGCAGCACTGTTAGATATGCTCTTATATACAAACATGCCGACCGCACTGTCGTGTCCCAGATTTCGTGAAGGGGGATTAGGGAAAGAGAGAAGAATTTGGGAGAGAAACCGGAGTCTTTTCATTTCTTTTCTTCCATACCATTTTCAGCTACAACACACGCCGCATAAAACGTCCGTCAGTTGGGCAGTTTTTACAGCACAGTGGAAAATGTGCTATTAAACCCCCGACGAACGGGCGATTCTTACCTCGAACATGCCCCAGGCCGTTGGCCCTATTAAACGCCCGTTCGTATGGTGCTAATAACTGTGCGCCTTCAATAACGCCCATCCAACGGGCGGTTAATACATGGCGCGTGATGGTCCGGCGTCGGAGGGCTATTTTTTAATTAATTAAACCGGCAAATTATTTTTTTAATTATGAATTAAAATAAAGACAGAACAGTAATAAATTCCATGCTTACAGCCACAAAAGCAAAACAGGCCTGCAGCCCAATCAGTGGAAACTGGAGTGAAATTTGGTGTGAATGCCTTCAGCTGCGACACATGGAAAACTGGGTGTATTTGACTCTCTGGGTGAAGCTTCAAACCGTATGCTGCTTTGCCCACTTTGGAAAGAATCTCATAAGGACCAAAGTACTTGAAGGATATTTTTGGACAGGGACGATTAGCAACAGAAGTTTGCACATATGGCTGCAACTTAAGAAGGACCTTCTCTCCCACCTGAAACTCTCTGTTAGAACGTTTTGCATCAGCAATCTGCTTCATTTTTCCTTGTGCTCGTGCCAAATTTTTCTTAAGCAACTCCAAATAACCAGCTCTTTCAATTAGCATAGTCTGGACATCAACATTAGCTGCTGAAGTTACCTCTGGTAATATGCCATAATGAGGTTCCACGCCATACAATGCCTTGAAAGGAGATAACCGTAAAGTCGTATGGTAATTAGTGTTATACCAAAACTCTGGCAAAGCCAGCCATTGAATCCATTTTTTAGGTGTTTGATGACAAGCACAGCGAAGGTACATCTCTAAGCATTGATTCACCCCCTCGGTTTGACCATCCGTTTGTGGATGATATGCAGTGCTCATAGCCAAGTTCACATCAAAAAGTTTGAAGAGCTCCTTCCAGAAAATACTGGTAAATACTTTGTCTTGTCAGAGACAATTGATCTTGGCATCCCATGCAGTTTGACAATGTTATTCAGAAATTGTTTGGCTACTTGATTAGCTGTGTAAGGATGCTTGAGAGCCAAAAAATGACTGTATTTAGTAAATCGATCTACTACCACCAAAATGACTGAGTATCCATCAGATTTTGGCAATCCCTCCACAAAATCCATGGATATGTCTTGCCAAGCATTATCAGGAATTGGTAGAGGGTTTAACAAACCTGGTAGTTTGCAATTTTCGTGTTTAGCTTGTTGGCAAATTTGACATTGCTTCACAAAATTCTCAACTGAAGCTTTAAATCCTTCCCAAGCAAATAGCTTTCTAAGTCTTTGGTAAGTTGCTTGGAAACCAGAATGCCCCCCAATTGGTGTAGAATGAAATGCATGAATTAATTTGGTGTGCAGCCCAGAATTTGCTCCAATCCAGATCCTGTTTTGCTTCCTGATGATTCCATCTGTCATAGTGAATTGGTCATGTTTCCCTTGCCCAAGTGCCAACTTTTGTATAAGAATCTGAGCCGCTGGATCTACCACATAGGAGTTTAAAACTTCCTGCATCCAAAGAGGTTGTCCACTGGATATTGCCCAAAGAGAAAAGAATTGACCCACCCTTGATAATGCATCAGCTACTTTGTTCTCAGTACCTTTTTTGTACTGGAATTTGAATTGCAAGCCAACCAATTTTGTCATTGCTCTTCTTTGAAGATCTGAATTGAGAGGTTGGTCCTCCAGATGGCATAAACTCTTATGATCTGTCTTGATGAGAAAAGGGCCCCTCAATAAGTATGGTCTCCATTTCTCAATAGCCATCATAATGGCTAGGAATTCCTTTTCATATATGGACAGCTTCTTATTGTTTATACTCAATGCTTTGCTATAAAAGGCTACTGGATGTCCTTCCTGGAGTAACACTGCTCCAATGCCTAGATCACATGCATCTGTTTCAATAACAAATTGTTTGGAAAAGTCTGGAAGAGCCAAAACCGGAGTGGAACACATTGCATCCTTCAGTGTAAGAAATGCTTGTTGAGCATCAGGTGTCCAGACAAAATTTTTCTTTTGCAACAAGATGGTAAATGGTTTTGCAAGCACCCCATAGTTTTTCACAAATTTTCTATAATACCCTGTGAGTCCTAAAAATCCTCTCAGCTCTGTGACATTAGATGGGATAGGCCAATCCTTCATAACTCTGGTTTTCTCAGGATCAGTGGCCACTCCCTCCTGAGAAATGATGTGGCCAAGATATTCTAGTTGGTGAGCTGCAAAGTAACATTTAGACTTTTTCACGTACAATTGGTTATCTCTCAGAACCTGTAATACCATCCTTAGTTGAGTAACATGATCTTCTAAATTGCTACTGTAGATTAGAATATCATCCATAAAAACAAGCATGAATTTTTAGATGAATTGGGCAAATATAGAGTTCATTACACACTGAAATGTGGCAGGGTCATTAGTGAGGCCGAACGGTATTACTCGGAATTGAAATAAGCCATGGTGGATCTTGAATGTCGTCTTTGCTTCATCTTCTTCAACCATCCTAATTTGATGTTACCCAGCCCTTAGATCCAGTTTGGAGAAAATTGTTGCTCCACCTAGCTCATCCAATAGTTTGTCTACAATTGGCATGGGAAATTTACTATTGACTGTGTGAGCATTGAGCTTCCTATAGTCAACACAGAAGCGCCAACTCCCATCTTTTTTCTTGACTAGTAAAATGGGTGAAGCAAAAGGGCTCATGCTGGGTAAAATAGTGCCGGCTGCCAACATTGGCTGCCAACATTTCTACTTGCCTTTCAATTTCAGTCTTTTGAAGAGGAGAGTATCTGTACGGTCTTGAGTTAACTGGCTCAGTATTGGGCATGAGATGTATAGCATGGTCAAATTGTCTGTGAGGCGGTAAAATTTTGGGTTCAGCAAACACATCTTTGAATTCATGAAGTACTTGAGTAATAGCTTCAGGAATGCAATCGTCTGTGTCTTTCTCATTTGATGTTGTTTGCTCTAGTATAGCTGCAGCCCAGATATCATTTCCTGACTGCCACTTGGACAGTTGTACTGATGATGCCTCCTGTATGTATCCTACTTCATATTCCTTGATCCCTTGTAATCTAATCACTTGGCCTTGATCAACGATCTCAATCCATTGTTCTGCCCAATTACATTGCATTGCTCCCCATAATTTGAGCCAGTCCATACCTAAGATAGCATCATAACCGCCCAACTCAATGACTTTCATGGTATGTTTGAATGTTTTACCTTGTATCCACCAAGTTAGGTCAGGAACTTCACAAACACACTCTATCATATCTCCATTAGCCACTTTAACTGTAAGGTTGTTGACCTGTTGAGTGGGTAATTTGAGATGGCTGACCAAATTTTTATCCACAAAACTATGTGAGCTACCGGAATCAACCAGAATGAGCATTATTTTGTTTTCCACAAGAGCTCTTAATCGGATCGTGTTGGAGGGGCTTGCTCCTGCTAAAGCATTTAAGGAAATTTGAGCTTCCTCCTCTTCACTCTGGTCTTCTCTTTCAACCAACAAATCCAGCACCTCATCATCCACTATTTCTGTAGCTTGCATCGCTTTAAGTTGGCCTATATTCTGGATTTTGCACTGGTGCTGAGGAGAAAAGGGCTCCCCACACTTGAAGCACAAATTGTTAGCTCGTCGATAATCTTTGAGTTGTTTAGCTTTCCACAAGTCACCCTTGTCCGGTCTAATGCTTGAAGTTCCGGTTTTGAATGTAGTGTCAGTATTAGAGGACATGGATATGTTTCTGGAGTTATTTCCTTTGGACAAAAATTTCTTTGATCTTTCCAGTATTCTTTCCTGCACGGTGGCCAATGCAGCAGCCCTCCAAACTGACTCTGGCATCTGGATCTCTACTGCTGCTCTCAATTCTTCCTTAAGCCCTAACACAAACTGTGTTACCAACATCAACCCCCCTACATTTTCATCATACAACCTTAACTGATACACCAGTATCTCAAACTTTTTCTTATATTCCTCTACTGATCCAGTTTGCTTTAGCATCAGCAGTTCTCGCAATTTGTTTCTGTGCTCATTTCCTTCAAATTCTAGCACAATTGCCTCCTTAAATTGTGTCCAGTCATGGATTGGATTACTGACCTTGAAGGACTGATACCAATGTGCTGCCCTCTCCATTAAATACATAGTAGCTGCTGCTACTTTGAACCCCTCTGAAATCTGATACATGGTAAAGAAAGTTTCGCATTTATCAATCCAGATTCTCACATCCGCGCCATCAAATTTTGGAAAATCCATCTTCGGCATCCATGGTCGCCTATTGTTTCCTTCTGCTGCCCTGGAAGTGTCTACTATTTCGACAGGTGTAGGTGGAGGGAATGTCACCTGCGAATTGGCTTCACCTGTTGATCTCCTCAATCCCGTGGCCACCCTACCCAAAATTGCTGGTGGAGCTCCAACAATTCCCGCCGTTTCCCTTGATGGAATGGTGATAGGGGTTGGTGTAGGTCCCCGCACGACCCGTGACATTTGCTCTTGCTCCCCTTGGATCTTCCCCAGAGAATCCATTGATAGATCCACCTTCACTTGCACCTGTTCTAACTTTTCTCTCTGCTCTTCCAATTTCTGCTCCACCCCTGCCAATTGGGTCTGCAATTCGTCCTTTACAGCAGTTGCCACATGTTTCATCAGATCAGCTTGCATCGCCGCCATCTCCTCCTTCAATAGTATCCCCAACCTCGACTCCATATCCGCCATGGCCTCCAACACCTGCCGCACTTGGGCTGCTTGTCTTGAGGGAGCCGTGGTCCTTCCAACCTTCGCCGATCGAACCGAAGGTTTAGGCAATTACAGCCGGTCGTCGAAGCAACAGCTAACCTGCCCTCCGGAATTTTACCGATCAAGGCTCCAGTGTGAAAGTAGCACAGATCGAACCTAGCTCTGATACCAAACTGTCGTGTCCCAGATTTCGTGAAGGGGGATTAGGGAAAGAGAGAAGAATTTGGGAGAGAAACCGGAGTCTTTTCATTTCTTTTCTTCCATACCATTTTCAGCTACAACACGCACACCCTTATACACACATGCTTACAGCCACAAAAGCAAAACAGGCCTGCTCTCGGCCCAACCCCGAGGTCCAATACTCCACCCTTACTAAGGCTTCCTACTCTTGTCTATTGCTGTCATGACACGCACGCTCAAACCTGCTGAGCAACTCACACTCTCACACACACCTATATATATACACAGATATGCTCTTATATACAAACATGCCGACCGCACGCTCAAACACAGGTGTCTCAGAACGTGCCTGCTGAGCAACTCACACTCTCACACACACCTATATATATACACACACGCTCAGCCCCCTCTGGGGAAATTCCCCCGTGGGACACCCGGGAACGACCCAGACAGGGTTCGAACCCGGGCGGGCAGGCTGCTCGTCGGCAGGCCTTGCCATCCGAGCTATGCTCGGTTCCCAAGTCACGGCAAGTTGATATGAACAAACTGGTCCCAAACTGATGGCCTTTGTATGCATCATGTGATGGTTCTATTGAATGACCATGACGTTGCTGCATGCCCAGGTCAAGTCAAGGTTGTTCACATTACCACCGACCCTCCAAACAAAACAAAAAATTTACAGAAAGAAGATCGCTTGGTTGGTGAAGAAATCGAATTGTAAACTATTGTGTGTTCATCGATTGAACCATAATATTATATACTACCGATGTATATGCTTACGGTAACTAGCTTAAGTTATTAGCTAGTATTGCCGTTAATTATAAAAAGGTCCAAACTACATCTTTAACTAACATGATAGTCTAATTTTTAACCCTATACTACTATAAGATCGGACGGCAAACAACCGAAACCAAACAAAATTTGGACCTTTAGCCAGTTTCAAAGATGGTTTTCTACCGTCCAAAAATAATAATAATCATATTTAATAACTAAAATCATAATTAGTTTATTTTAAATTAGGAAGATATAAAACTTGTACCAAATAGTTTGTAAAATTCATAATTAATTTATTTTAAATTTAAAATATATAAAATCAATCTAAAATGTTTAAAAATATATAGACTATCTATTATTGCTCTACTTGAGGTTCTTTGGGACTTATTTATTCATGTTTCTAGTACTACATGATGCATTCCAGTTATCTGTAAAAATAGTTGTCCTCATTAGCATGGAGTAGCGTTCTGGCTTCACCTGCTCGATGTTTACTAGAAATCAAACTTTTCTTTCCTTAAATCATCAGCATTGTGAGCGGCACAGTTGGATGGCAATCAGCATGTGGAACTAGCTAGACCCCTAGTCGCTCAATCATTTGTTGGATGAGTAATTGGTGCTGACAGCACTTAAAATGTTTTTCTCCTCTCTTTCATTTGTAGCTATGAATGAAATTTCTGGAGCTGGTTGGAGATTCTGTGCAAAGATGGAGATTCGGGTACATCCTAATTGTTTGTAGCTATGAAAGAAATTTCTGGAGCTGGTTGAAAATTTTGTGCAATGATGTAATAGATAAAATTGTTGTGTGTCTGCAGGTTTTCGACAAGTTTTATCTTCCTGGTTCAGATGGCAAGAATGCCCAAAATGTGATAAGATTTTTTGAATGGCAGCATATCTGATTTGAATTTGGCTAATTGAATTCTTGCACTGAGTGTTGCAAAATCTTCAGAAGAATAGTTTTTTGTGTAGTTTCTCCTGAGATGTTGCAGGACTTTTGGGCCCTGTCTGCCCTTTAGACGTGTCTAATTTTCTAAACTTCATCATCCAACTCCTCTCTTTGCCACTGAAGAGATGCAACTCCAGAATAGTATTACAGGTGCTTTTTAGTTATTTACATCTCATTTAGTTCTACACTTCTACGGGTATTGCTTACATGATTTGATGGCCTAAAAATATTTGGGGTTTCCACCCACTACTCACCACATACTATCACATAGGGGCCTATGTCATACTTGGTACTTTTGGCACCATCCCTGGTACTCTTGGTGCTTATGTAAGTTCATCTTTTTTGGCACGTTCAGGTGCAGCTTAAGGTTCAATGTCTTGGCACAAAGGCAAGCCTAGGTATAACTAAACTGAAGCTTCATTACTTCATTCTTGGGAAGTTAAAATTCAGTGTTTGCTTCCTCCAATCTTGAACTTTGACGAATTTCCAATTTCTATGTTGTGGCATCAGATTATCGATGTCTCGTCCTGAGCACCTACCACCATTGTCTTATGCCAGCCAACCATGAAATGGATAATAGGTTAGATTTCTCCGATAGTGCATCCAAGATCCAATTTGTTGGGTATGCTATTTTTAAACGATCTTCTGTGTCCCGGGTATTTTCCCTTCTATTTTTATTTGTTGTCAGACTATTTGATGTCTTATATGGTTGATTAGTAACTTCCATGCGGCCCTTATGCTACAAAACATGCTTTTACCAGAGATATCGTAACAGCAATGCCCATGCCGTCATCGATTCAGGGACCAGGAAAAATTGATTGAATAATACATATATAAATGAAAATTGCAAAACTATGCCGTTGATTTCGGGAATTGGGGAGTTGAGCCCGCTTCCGCCATCGGGGCTGGCTTAAGCCGGGGTTCCGCCACCCGGCGTGGCTAAAGCCGTGCGGCACGGCGGAAGCGCTGGCTTCCGCCATGCGGCGTGGCCGAAAGCGGTTGGTGCCGCCGCGCGTCCAGGCCGTAGCGCTCCTAGCTGCTCGCCGCCTCGCATGCAGCACGCCGCCTAGCCTCGCATGCAGCATGCACACACACGCACATGCAGCAGAGCCACACACGCACGCACAAGCAGCATGCATGCTCACGCACAGTACCCATTCTGCATGCACACACACACTTTCTTCTCTTTCTTTTTCTCTTTTTCTTCCTCCTTTCTTCTTCCTATAAAATCAATTTTATATATATATATAAAATGTTAGCAATACGGTGGTGAAAACGGTTTGTCAATTGGAGATTTTAAAAAAAAATTACGGTAGAAAAAGAGAAGAAAAAAGGTATCAACAGTAGTTGCATACATGACGTCACCCATTGCATGCATGCATGGATGGCACAGCCGCACGGGAAGGGAGAAATTTGTTGCATGCACGCGCGGGCGGGAAACTCATATAAAGGCCGGGGCACGTGTCATCATCTAAACATAGGAGTAATTTAGTTAAAATACTCCTAGGAGTAACGTATGTATGTGTGTGTGTGTGTGTGTGTCTATATATATAATAACTTCGTATAGCATACATTATACGAAGTTATACGAGCCATGACCAACCTCAGTGCTCTGACCATCACCAACAGCAAGCTAACTGGGACTATCCCCCAATCTCTGAGTCGCCTCTCCAACCTCAGATACATTGACCTCAGTGGCAACATGCTCACTGGGTCTATACCTCCCGGGTTGCTTCATGGAAGCTTTAGATTCCTCATTCTGTCCAATAACCAGCTTACAGGAGAGATCCCATCGGATTATGGCAATGGAGACATTGACACTCTGGACCTCTCACACAACCAGCTCACTGGTGACCCATCCTTCTTGTTCGATGCCACAAAGCCGATGACAAAGATCGATCTGTCATGGAATGGGATTGAGTTCGACATGACAAAAGCCAAGTTTCCGCACCACCTGACCTACCTGGATTTTTTGTGATTTGTTTTATTATTAAAGGTATTTTAAGCATTATTTATATTTTTTGTATGTTTACATTAGACTTTTCAATAAGACGAATTGTTAAATACCCGTCCAAAACTTAATTTGTGATAATATGTATTTGGGCGGGAAAATGAAAATCTTACTGCGTAGTGCGACAGCTGAAATCTCGGGCTGCAACGAATTCATCAATCGGTTTCCCGGAAATTCCGGTGCTCACTCCGAGGCTTACATCATCGTAGTGCGTGCGACAGCAGAGCAGAGCAACGCAGCGCGAGAATCCGAGGCGGCAGCGCTACGGCCTCGTCTTAGTGAAGTGAGAAGGACACGTGTTGCGTTTTAAATGTAGGAGCACTATAGTTATAATATTCCTAGGAGTATTTTAGTCTTCGTGTGTGTATAAAATTGATTTTATAGGAAGAAGAAAGGAGGAAGAAAAAGAGAAAAAGAAAAAGAAGAAAGTGTGTGTGTGTGCATGCAGAATGGGTACTGTGCGTGAGCATGCATGCTGCTTGTGCGTGCGTGTGTGGCTGTGCTGCATGTGCGTGTGTGTGCATGCTGCATGCGAGGTGGCGAGCAGCTGGGAGCGCTACGGCCTGGATGCGTGGCGGCACCAGCCGCTTTCGGCCACGCCGCATGGCGGAAGCTAGCGCTTCCGCCGTGCCGCACGGCTTTAGCCGCACCGGGTGGCGGAACCCCGGCTTAAGCCAGCCCCGATGGCGGAAGCGGGCTCAACTCCCCAATTCCCGAAAGCTACGGCATAGTTTTGCAATTTTCATTTATATATGTATTATTCAACCAATTTTTCCAGGAATCCAAGTAGGTGGATATAGAAGTAGGTGGATAAGTACAATTGGCAAGAAAGAGATCCGAAGTGATTTCATATAAAGTTACTGTTAGAATTATTGGGCCTGGCCCATTTAATATCTAAATAATTCCTGAAAAATCTCAAAGGCCCATGTATGCATGAGGCATGTGAAATTTTTTTAGTACCATATTGCTAGTGGGAGGAGTGGAGGGCATGCTTAATCATTCTCTTTTTTGGGCTTTCACATCTTACCATATAGTGATAGCCTTCATAGAGTGCTAAACATAATCGTCTGGGCCGCTACAACGGTTATGCCCGTAGCGCTGACACTGAACCAGCAAGAGCATAGAAGTAGAGGGTGTTGCCTTTTTTTTTTTTAATCCTCAATGCTAAGTACAAGCTGTAGTATCTGAACTTTACGCACTAACACACACCACCTTTACGCACTAACACACACCAGCACGCACAGGCTGCCTTGGGCGATGACGGGCACGTTTCTCTGACCATTGTGGAGCATCTGCGCTTGAGGATACTTGCATCCGCACTACGCGCGGTTCTCGGTGTTGCCTTTAAAATTTCTTCTTGTGCAAGATAGGATGTTATCTTGCACAAAAAGGAATCGCGCACTGTTTCTTGGGCGCCCGGTAAGGCCACATCACCCGTTAGTTCATCAGCCATTGGATGTAGCGAAAACACGGTCTGAGCCGTTCAATGCGGGTCGATTCGGGTCGTTTGTCCGTTAAAGGAGCAAACCGGCCGGCCGCGCGCCCTCTCGTGTCCCTCCCTCGCCGGCCGCGCGCCCTGTGCCGCCTCTCCCTCGCCGGATGCGCGTCCCAATCCTTCGTCTCCCTCTCCAGCCGCCCCTCCCTCTCCCTGATGCGCGACTACGGCGGAGGGACAAGAAGCGACGGCGCGGCAGCGGCACGTTGGGCTCACGAGGCGGTGGCGGCTGCCGGCTGCGTCTGCGGCAAGTGGAGCACAGGAACGTGGGGCTACGCCGCATGCAGATGCCAGTGGGTCTCGCGGGGGTACGGGCCGTTCCAGAGCATTCCTGCCGCCATCGCTCTTGGACACCATGGAGCAACACGTGAGGGAAGCACAGATCCCTCCAGAAGACCAGAACAGAAGATATACTGTCCATATCCCAAGTGCTCGGCCTTGATGTCTTCCTTGGCCCAATCAGTTCAGCAAGAAGGCGTAATTTCCAAGTGTATTGAGTTGTGGTGGCTTGTTGTGCGTTCAGTGTAAGGTGGCATGGCACGAGGGGATGAGCTGCCATGAGTACAAGAGGCGATACCCCCATGGAGGTCCGGGGGATGCAAGGTTACAGAAGGTTGCGAAGCAGCGGATGATTGAGCTCGCAATGGGTTGCCAGCACATCACCTGCAGGTAAGCTAGCTGCTCATGTCGTGTTACTCTTGATTTTGATATGATCAGTACATATAGATTGTGTTGATTGATCAAGAGAGTACGTACGTCGTGTGGTTTGCTGGTGCAGGTCAGCAGGTGCGGCCATAAGTTCTGCTACAGATGCGGGAGGGGACGGAATCTCAATGATGAGGAAGGAAGACAGTGCTACTGCCCGCCGGTGAAAGTGGTAGGCAGCAGGACTCAACGGTGGTTGTTTCCACTATTAGCATGCTTGGGATGGATGCGTCGTCGTTAGTTTGTTCTGCTTTGTTGATGAATTGTTCACTCCGGCGATATTATATTAGTAGCGAGGATTCATTTATTATTTCTATAGTTTTTAGGGAACAAAAAAACATTTGTTTCCACCAATGGTTGGTGAAGTGTCCATTTGGTAGCGAGACACTCACGGTGACTTTATTGATATTAAGATCTGTCGGTTTAGTAGCCTATTAAGTATTTAAATGTGTTTATTAAATTCATAATAGGAAATTGTGGCCGGGAGAGCCGTTGCCAGGCCGATGCATGCAGGTCTTGGTCACTGGGCTCTCTGTACCATCGCTCTGGAGCAAAGCAAGCTCTGCTTTTCTCCTCCCAGACAGTTAATGGGCAATGGGGTCGCTGTGTACTGTGTTTGATAATGGCTGGCAAATGGAAATGCAAATCGTCAAGATTTTCATTATTTCATTTGCTCTAAAGTGTTTGACGCCTGGTACAGGGAGGCTAGTCCTCTTTTTACCATCAAAAGCAGGAGACAACAAATGCATGCATGCATGCAGATCAACAAGGCTGCTCAACTACAGATGCCATGTCCGTGTTCAGCTCTAAGCCTCCCTCTTCGATCTGACTGACCTTGTGCACCGTGCCTGTACCGCCAAAGGCACATAATCTGAAGGCCAAGGTTATTACTAGATGATGTCCGTACGCTTTGAAGTACTGTCAACTGTGAAATGGCCCAACCTCTTGCATTTTCCGCTTAACCTGCCGGGAGAGATGGTATGTTATATACACTGAATGAACAACCCACTCATAAGGAATGCATTTCTAGCAGTTTTTAAGCCCAAAATCAGCCTTGTAAGGTCCAGCCACATCTTTTCTTCCATCCATGCAGATCTGAGTTATTGTCTTGTGAAGTCAAGTTGTTGTCTACTTGAAGAATGGAGTGCTTAGGTGTCTTGACTAACTGAGCACCAAAGTGCTGCTAAAATGCACTTTTTGAAAAACTATGCCTCAAATTTGCGATTATGGAAGATCATACCAGTGACCATGGACTGCCTTCCGGAGCAGCTTTGTCAGGAGGAGAATTCTGCACATCACCAGTCTTCTGTTCCAAAACTTCCTAACAAAAACATATCAACTTTCATGCTCAGCTCAGGTGTGAAGCTTTTCATGATTGGTAGACGATTCCAAGTTCCAGTAATGGAATTAGCAAGTGCAACAGGTTACCAGCTAAAAGAAATACAGCATTTCGAAGCTAAATTGTTCCAATAAGAAAATAGATTTTTCTCAAATAATTTTCAAATCATGTGATGCATGTATAATTATACACTAGTATTATGTAGCATTCAATGAATAAATCTTCTACATGTATCAGGAACCATATTTTCCCATATATTTGCAGTGAGCTAGTTTCCAAAGCTTGGTTAAATGAAAGCAACAACTTAGTACAGAATCAGACGACAGCTGTCAACCTTAGTACAGCAGAGAAAACAGGGAAAAAATAAGATGCTTATATTTTTAAAAAATAAAATAATGTGACAAACTACCTGAGTGAAAAACCCAACTGAAAGTGAAGGCATTCTTAAGTGCAGATGTCTTGGCAAAAGTAGATGCAAGGGCACCAATGGTACTGGAGGGCCTAATTTGTGGACGTGGTAGGAAATTTTTCGCATTTCGTAGAACCACTAGCTTCTTCGCATCACATATAGCCGTAACAGCAGGCACCTGCAAAGGTGAATGATGCAATTAGGAACATTGTCAACCACTGACAAAAAAATGCAGCAGATTTGCCAAACCGGGATGCAGAGCTGGAGACCATATTGCATAACAAATTGAATATGTAATTGATAACTGATGCTTAGCACCCGTAACTCATCCAAACCTTCACTATGCGAGATCCAGGAGATCCAGAATTCACCTTTTGATTTAGATGGGAGTCCAGGTACTCTCTGAACTTGCTCAGATTTACTGAAACTAGCAGAATATTTTGAGTCAGACAACTATTAGCTTTGTTCAAAAAAGACAACTAGTAGCACATGAGTACCCAAATTAAGACAATAAACATATTTTCTTAGTGGGAGAGTGGGAGCCTACACAATCAAGTAAAATAGAACACCTGAGTTCATAGGAAACTCAGTTTCTTGCCATCCGTTCAAAAAATTAAGGATTATGCATACATTGAAATGACAGCTGATGTCGAGAGAAAAGAGAACCACCAAATCAAATTGAAGTTACTATGCCACATCACTGCTACATATATATACTGTACTGTACATGGGCAGGGTTACATGGGTAAAACTAAACTACTACTAGTTCTCTCAAGCCGCTACTGCTCATGTACCGTATTGTATAACTGACACTGAAGGGGGCTGGGTGACACTGTCCTTCACTGATCTTGCAGCAGCATCTGCTGCTGCTGGAGCTGGAGGTGGTGAGGCGAAGACAGCTGCAAACCTGAGGGGCTGCTGCATCGTCGACAATTCTTCCAGCAGAGTTGGATGGTGCGAGTGCGAGTGCAAGGAGCTGGGACCTGGGAGGATCGCTGTTGTCATCTGAATCCCTGCGATGGCACAGCCTATCTTGCACCACCTCGTATGCGTCGGCTGTGCGGACTTCCTGCGCCAGAGAGCACGAATAGCTGCAGAGCCACTGCAGGCAGTCTGTGAGGTCAGGCTTGCCGCAGCAGGCGTGGTTGGCAGGGAGGTCGAACCTCCTGCGCATTTGGATCCTCCAGAAACCACCGTAGAGCAGGCCGAGCACGCGGAGGAAGACGCCGCCCAGCCCCAACGCGTCCCTCACGCCCTCGTCGTCGATGTTGATGGCCGCCAGGTTGAAGATGAAGAAGGGTGCCAGGCAGAAGAGCACGAACGTGGCGATGTGGACATACATGTTGCCAAAGCCAAGCCTGCTCATGTTCCACCCGAACACGCAACAGCTGCAGAACATTGAGAGGTAGCGAGATGTCGTCCCAGAGATCCATCAGACCACCGACGCACTGTGGGTCACGCTCTCCTTCTCACGGTGCGAACGAGTACCTCCTCTCTGGTGTCTTCCGCTGGAGCTGTGGGTTGCTCTGCTGTGATTCCTCGTCATCAGCCTCTGGCTGGACCTCGTAGTCCTTCCCGAGAGGGCTCAGGTTGTTGTACAGAACAGCCACCGCCCGCGCGCAGATCGCAACCGATATGGTGAGGGCAACTCCGATCACAGGACGGTTTGCTCTCCGGTAACCAAGGTTGAGGCCACACAGGGCGTACTGAGCAAAGCAGTTCAAGTGGAGCAGCAGGACCACGACCATCATATGCTTCCTCTCATCGGGCTTGCAGGTCCCATCCTTGCAGTAGACCTGGCGCTGGCGGAGCTGGAGCATGTCGCCGGCTCTCCACCGGCAGAGGAGCGCCAGGTGGTAGAACCTCCTTGGGTGCTGGTACAGGCACATGAGGGTGAAGAGGGCGTGACTTCAAACCATGTGTTCCTCTGCGACTTGGTCCTTAGAACGCGGTTCAGCATCCCGGTCATGACCGTGAAGAGAATAGCGCCTGAAACTCCGACAGCGACGATCCAGACGAAGAGAGCCATGTTCATGGGGTTCCTGATCCACTCCTTGGACTTGTCCCACAGAGAGCCCCAGTCGATCTTCTTCACAAAGGGCACCTTGAAACGTCTTGAAGGTCTTTGAGATGGCACTACCGAATGGAAAGAAGATGACAACCCATTGGTGTGCCCATGTTCACCAAAAAGGTGCCCAAGCATTTAGTGGAGGAAGCTGAGCTTGAGTGCCAATCGGACTGATCTGATGGTGAATCGTAGTACTTGTATGGTTCAGAGACTGAACTATGCATGTGGTCAAAGGGATTGTTCCCACTTCCATTGCCATGATTGACGCTGGGGGTTCCCCGGTAGTCCTGCTGCATGTTGTTGGCATGAATAATGATCAACACCATCACCAAGTTTATGTTTGGAATCATCATCAGCACAGCCCGAAACGGCCATCTTATAGCAGTTAACTGACAAGGGGCTCTGATGAAGGGAAGCAGCAGCTGCTCATAGCCTCAACAAATCTACAAGTAAAAATGACACGATGATAATCAAGGGCAGCACAGCAGGGAGAAGCAATAGTAGTCAACTTGCCAATTGCAGTGTTGATCTGAAACGACTTGTGGTGTATTGCGATGCTAGAAAACGTTCAGTTTGCAACTCTCTGCTCTGTGGTGTCACTATGAAAGGAGTAAGACAACTAATCATTCAACTGGCAGCTGAAGAATGGTACTAGAAGAGAGCTAGGAACACCTTCCTTTGGTCACAAATTTTGCACACACAAAGAGGAGAATGGCACTTGTACAGAGAAGGGCTTGCTTGCTTGATGAACATATATATGCAGTATGATCACCTGTGAATGTGGTACCGCAAATGTATCTACCGCCTGGTGAGCGCCTGATTCTGGGCAGACAATGCTGCCCATCAGCATCAGGTGAGGAGCTCCAATGATGAGCCTTCCAGCACCACATAATTGGTAACAACTACCAAAATCAACAGGCAAAACTATGCATGCATGTAGAAACCATTCTGATGTGAATTGGAAGACAACTCGCTAGACCAGAGTTAATTTAACAATAGGTGTGCTAGAGCCGGCACCCACAGTTCACCAGGGCAGGCAATCTCTTTACAAGAGAGCTACTAATGAATAGTACAAAAAAGCTGAAACTACTACGACTGATTCATATTATTATGGCAGTAGATCAGCTGAGGTGATTCAGAGCACCCACTTGATCACATCTTGAGTGAAGATGTAACGCAAGGACTTGTGGATCCGGAGTCCTTCAACTTTATTATTACCAACACCACCGCTGCTGCCAATGCCAGTAGTAACCAGCTCAACGCCGGTGAGCACAACAAACTCAGAGCCAAGTGAGTCCAAGTGGTCATGGTAGTAATCAACCAAATCCAGTTCCTCTGATTCCTCTCCTGATGTGCTGTCAATCACAACTTCTTGGAAGAACTTAGCAACACAAAACCTACCTCCTCCAAGGTTGATGAGCTTGGACTGTAATGCAAGCCAGTTCTTGGGTGCGTCGAGATCTTGCAGGACATGCTCCACCGCAGGTGGCTGCTCCAAGGCAATGAGTTGTTCCATGGCAGAGAGGTCCGACGCAGGATCTCCCTGCCGTCCTCGGCAGAGATGCACTTCTGTAAGATTCCGGAGGGGCTTCTTTTGTAAAGTTGGGCGTCGACCAGGACGAAGGTCTTGACTCTGCGCGCAAGGCGCCGGGCTTCAGTTTGGTCGGCCGGCAACCATCCGTCGGTCAGATTTCGAACGAACGGCTCCCGCCAGTCTGGGGCGGTCGCCAAGTCGTTGGCGACCTCGGGTCGTGCTGAGGCGTCGTGGGCGGCCATGGTCTCCCGACCGGCCGCTCGGTCGCTGTCGTTACCGACCTGCTCGGGCGGTCGGGTTGGCCCCTCGTTAGGGGCTGGCTCTGGAGGTTGCTCACGTGCGACCTCCTCGCCCATTCTGATGGACGGCCTGTGGAGGTCGGTCACGAAGATTTCGGGCGGAACCGGCTCGCGACTGGATGCCAGGGTGGCCAGGTAATCCGCTTCACCGTTATGACGTCGGTAGCTGTGATGCAGCTCAAACCCCTTGAATTTCTCTTCGAGTTTTCGGACCTCGAGGCAGTACGCCGTCATCCGCTCGTCGCGGGGCGTAGTGACCTCCATGACCTGGTCGATCACGACCTTGGAGTCGCCTCGGACGAGGAGGCGTTTCGCCCCGACCTCCGCGGCGATGCGGAGCCCGTTGATGAGGGCCTCGTATTCGGCCACGTTGTTAGTGGCGTCGAAGTTCAGGCGGATGGCGTATCGGAGCTTGTGTCCGAGCGGGGAGATCAGGACGACCCCCGCCCCGGCTCCATTCCTGGTGTACGATCCATCGAAAAACATGGTCCAGTACTCCGGGTCTTCTTGGGGCGGAGGTTCCTGCGCGTCGGTCCACTCGGCAACGAAATCGGCCAGCACCTGTGATTTTATCGCCGTTCTCGGGGCGAAGGTCATGTCGAGGCAGTTGAGCTCGATTGCCCATTTTGCAATCCGCCCGGAGGCGTCGCGGTTGTTGAGGATCTCGCCCAAGGGCGATGAGCTGACCACTGTGACGCGGTGCCGGTCGAAGTAATGGGTCAGCTTTCGCTTGGCGATGAGGACCGCGTATAGCAGCTTCTGCACCTGTGGGTAGCGAGTCTTGGAGTCCGTGAGGACCTCGCTCACGAAGTACACCGGCCGCTGGGTTTTGAGGGCGTGGCCCTCTTCCGCCCGTTCTACTACGAGAACGGCGCTCACGACCTGAGCGGTTGCTGCGACGTACAAGAGCAGCGGTTCGTCGGACGCGGGAGCGACCAATGTCGGGGGCGAGGTTAAGAAAACCTTTAGCCGGTCGAGGGCCTCCTGTGCCTCGGCTGTCCATGCGAACTGGTCGGATTTTTTCAGCAGCCGATAGAGGGGCATCCCTCGCTCGCCGAGCCTTGAGACGAACCGGCTGAGGGCGGCCAGGCACTCGGCGAGCTTCTGGACCCCCTTGATGTTGTCGATTGGGCCCATCCGGAGGATCGCGGAAATCTTCTCCCGGTTGGCTTCAATGCCTCGCTAGGATACGATGAATCCCAGGAGTTTGCCCTTCGGGACCCCGAAGACGCATTTGTCAGGGTTGAGCTTGATGCGGAACTTGCGGAGTTTCGCGAAGGTCTCCTCAAGATCGACGACCAAGTCTTTTGCTTGTTTGGTTTTTACCACGATGTCGTCGACATAGGCTTCGATGTTGCGACCGATCTGGTCGTGGAAGCACGCCTGCATACAGCGCTGGTAGGTCACGCCCGCGTTTTTCAGACCAAACGGCATCGTTTTGTAACAAAACGACCCGAACGGCGTGATGAAGGATGTCGCGAGCTGGTCAGATTCCTTCATCGTGATCTGGTGGTACCCTGAGTACGCATCCAGAAAAGACAGGGATTCACATCCTGCGGTAGAGTCGACCACTTGGTCTATCCTGGGGAGAGGGAAAGGATCTTTGGGGCATGCCTTATTCAAGCTTGTGTAGTCAACGCACATCCTCCATTGCCCATTCTTCTTCTTAACGAGTACAGGATTGGCAAGCCACTCGGGGTGGTGCACTTCTTTAATGAACCCTGCATCTAAAAGTTTGCCTATCTCCTCCCCTATAGCCCTACGCTTCTCCTCGTCGAATCTGCGCAGACGCTGGGCGACCGGTCTTGCTCCCGGTCGGATGTTCAAGGAGTGCTCGGCAACTTCCTTCGGGATGCCCAACATGTCGGCCGGTTTCCACGCAAAAGTGTCTCGGTTGGCACGGAGGAAGTCGACGAGCGCGCTTTCCTATTTGGAGGAAAGGGTCGCCCCGATGCGCACCGTCTTGGTCGGGTCGGTGGGGTCGACGGCGATCGGCTTGGTGTCGTCCGCTGACTTGAACGATCCTGCCCCTGGGCGATTCGCGTCGGGGGCGGACTCTGGGCGTTTTCCCTGATCTTTGTCAGGTCGACGGCGGCGACGGCCTTCGCGGCGGAGTCGCAATTATCGCGCTCGCACTTGTAGGCAGCCTGGAAGCTGGTGCCCACGGTGATGACGCCGTTCTTGTCGGGCATCTTCAGCTTTATGTAAGTGTAGCTGGGGATGGCCATGAACTTGGCGTAGCATGGCCGCCCCAGGATGGCATGGTACGCGCTGGCGAAGTCGACGACCTCGAAGGTGAGGGTCTCGGTGCGGAAGTTGTCCGCTCTTCCGAAGGTGACCGGCAGGTCGATCTGCCCCAGGGGGTAGGCCTGCTGCCCGGGGATGACCCCATGAAAAGGTACCTTGACCGGCCGGAGATCTGACCGAGGGATGCCCAAAGCATCAAAAGTCTCTGCGTACAGCAGGTTTAGCCCGCTGCCTCCGTCCATCAATACTCGTGTGAGCCTTTTGGACTTGACGATCGGATTGACCACCAGCGGGTAGTGCCCTGGCCTCGGAACGTAATCCGGGTGGTCGGATCGGTCGAAGGTGATGGGGGCCTTCGACCATCGGAGGTAGCGTGGGACGGGGGTTGCCCCGGCTAGGTTGACTTCTCGCTGGTCGAGCTTGAGCTGCCGTTTCCCCACATAAGACGTGGAGCCACCAAAGATCATGAGGCATCCGTCCGTCTTGGGGAATTCATCCCCCGTTTGTGGTTCCGTTGCGTCGGGTGGTGCGGCGTCGCCAGCCAGTGCCTTGGGCTGACCCCGCGTGAGGAAGCGCTTAAGGACCTCGCAGTCGCGGAACTTGTGCCTCACCGGGTAGCCATGGTACGGGCACGGCTCGTCCATCATCTTTTCAAACCAACCGCTCGAGGGTCAAGGCGGACGGTCTCCTTGGTCGCGCTGAGCACGTGGAGGTCGCAACTGGCGGGGCGGTCGGTCGGTCGTCACGACCATTTCTCTTTCTCGGCGGCGGCTTCGATCGTCGAACCAGCGCCTTTTTTCGCCTCGGTCGCGGCGAGGCTCGGTCTCGGAGTCGGGGTCGCGTGGCGCCTTCCCCTTGTCGTTGAAGATAGCGCCCACGGCCTCTTCCCCTGAGGCATGGCTGCTGGCGATCTCCATCAGCTCCCTAATGGTTTTGGGCTTACTGCAGCTCAACTTGTGCACCAAAGATTTGTTGGTGGTGCCGTAAATGAACGACCCAACGACATCTGCGTCACTGACGTTGGGCAGCTCGTTGCACTGCTTGGCGAATCGTCGGAGGTAGTCACGCAAACTTTCGTTTGATCGCTGTTTGCAGCTCTTCTGGTCCCAAGAGTTCCCGGGACGCCTGCACGTCCCTTGGAAGTTGCCGACGAAGACTCGTTCTAGATCGGCCCATCCCTGGATGCACTCTTCCGGGAGGTATTCGAGCCACGCGCGTGCGGACTCGACGAGGTAGATTGGGAGGTACTGGACGATCAACAAATCATTGTTAGCCCCCCCCCCATCCGGCATGCGAGGCGAAAATCCTCGAGCCAGACCGATGGGTTGGTCGTCCCATCGTACTTGGTGATGTTGTTCGGCGGTCGGAATCGCGCGGGGAATTCCGCGGCGCGGATCTTCCGACCAAATGCCCGTGGCCCTGGGCCGTCGGTCTGGTCGCGGCGGTTGAACGTCCTCTCGGGGCTCGCGCCCTTGGCCTGCTCGGCCTGCTCCTCGGCGAGGCAGCGCGTGTTGATGACCGTTCGTGCGTCCTGCACCTTCCCCAGACGCTGGTGCACCGGGGTGCGCGATGTCTGCGGTTTCAGCGCCGCTTTCAAGCCGTTTTGGCCGTTTGACCGATCGTTGCCCCCGGCGGTCTGTCGGCTTCCTCCCCTTGACGCTGTGGCCGACGATCGGGGGTGGTCGCGCGAGTGCTGCGTGGTGGCGTGCTCGACGAGCCCTCGAAGCTTGAGGTACGTAGCTTTGGCTTGAGGCTCATCCGGCTCGGGGATGGAGCGCAAGATAACGGCTGCGGCGGCGATATTTTGGCTCGCGTGAGGGAAGTACTGGGGGCCATCGCTGCCCCCGGCCCCGACGTCGCTGTACGCGCGGTGTTCGTCGTGCCGGTGGCGAACCTCGTTCTCGAGAAACTCGAGGTGGGCTGCCTCGTCTTCGAGGCGCTTTGCCTCCTGCTCTTCCCGGCGCTTGCGGAGTTGCTCGGCGCAGAGGCGCTGATGCTCCTCTTCCTGCTCAGGGGTGTGTCGCTCCTCCTGTGGTGGCGGCTGCTGTGGGGTGGATCCCCCGGCGATGTCCGCCATGTTGCATGCCCGCAGGGGTGGCATGTTGACGGCGTCGTCTGGTCCGGGCGAGGAGTCGTCACTGGAGTATGCCTCCAGCAAGTCGTGGACGGAGGCGGGATGGTGTCCCGTCACAGCGACGAGCTCGGATTCCGGGCGGTCTCCATGACTCGCGCCGCCGCCGCGAAACTCTCCTATCGGACATCGAAAAACAAGACTTGGAATTTAAGTAATCAGAAACTGCAGAATGTAAGCAGGGATGAGGATACACAACGTGTGTTGATGATCTAAAATCTGGACAATTTCATAATTACTTTTAACTGTTATATTCATTGTTATACACAACTTCAGGTGTTAACTGTCACTAAGCTACAATGTTAAAGTAATCACGAGGAATCAATATTTTAAAGGCTCAAGTTTACAATGCAACAATTGTGGTGTCACAAATATCTACTGACTGAACAGATACAAAGATTAAATGTGTTGATGTTCCCACTCTAGTAAAAGGAATATGGTGACCACGTAAGTTATGGTTATCAACCTCACATAATGCAAAGCTGAACAAGATTTATCTTAAGAAATATAAGTAGATAACTACAAGCCAATTACTGCAGGATAGTTCTGCACATGTTTGATGTCTAGCATTTTACAATAGTCAATAAGAGAAATAATATGTGGAGATAAATTTAAAATGAGACATGCGAGCAACTCCTAATATCTAATAGTTACCTGCTCTCTCCTGTCAACATAGGACTGCA
Organism: Raddia distichophylla; assembly: GCA_005191435.1. Classification (NCBI taxonomy): domain Eukaryota; kingdom Viridiplantae; phylum Streptophyta; class Magnoliopsida; order Poales; family Poaceae; genus Raddia; species Raddia distichophylla. The sequence continues at coordinate 388,012 of SPJY01000075.1, forward strand.
AAATCTCTTCAAGATGGTCTATAAATTTCTGAAAGAAAAACATCCGTATCAGTAAATAGGACTGCACATATAATTGATACGGTGAAAGAAAGTTCTTGTGAGAAAACTTTACAATAGTGGCCTGGGGGCAGCGAGGGAGACGATGGCTGTCACCCCTCAATTTTAACTTACCTTGAGGGTCGACGATCCCGTGCACTAGCCCCTTGATCAGTACGCTAGCGTAGAAGACCAAGTAGCTGATACATGCATACCTCGATAAATAAATCCCTGAATATTACAATCATTGTTACGTCGTTAGGCGATTTTAGTAAGGCGGCCCATACACGCGTTAGATTACAAAACAACGTTTAGAGTACAGCGGTCACCAAAATTTTAATCCAAAAGAAATCCTATCGACTACGGTCCATCGGTGACTGGAGCGACCCCTAAGACTCCTCGGGTCCACCATAGTCTTGTCTGTAGTCTTCATGACACCCGTAAGGGTCATCTTGGACTCTATCGACTAAAGAAGGTAAGAGGGCGAGGTCTGCGTTATCCAAACGCTGGCTAGTTAACAGTTTCCTTAATGCACTTAGTGTAGAAGGCTTTATTTGGATATAATGTTTATTTTAATTGCGTAGAGCCAAGTTTATAGGACTTTGGAAACATCCTAACTAGCATCAACTAGAATTTGATCTTATTAATATAAACTAGTACAATGCCAGTGCTTTGCCACGGACTTTTAAAGAGAAGTGAATACATAAATAATAAACGAAACATCTGAGTATGCACGTCTAGATAGTTCTCAAAAAATCCCAAAATTGATTATAGAGTAAATTAAGTACACTTGCATCATTGGAACAAATAACCAAAACCTTGCTGGAGTACAGTACACATCGCATGTCAATCTCAACAAATGCGGTCCACTTTTTAATAGAAGAAATACATGAATTTGCAATATGTTGTCACCACATACCAAAAATAGATTTCTCCAAAGATTAAAAAAAAGCTTGTTGATATTCATGCACACGAATTGCGCCAGACATCAGCACACAAAAGCCGAATCCTAGGAAGATATAGGCATTGTTTGCCTGTATGCTAGGTACAATACAGGGTTACATAGTTCAAACCACTTGAAGCAGACAAAATCTATGCGATAACCTAAGAAATGTTCATGTCTCAAACCTGGCCTGCCACATGTATCTTGTCGGTGTACACTACTGGACCAAATGGGCTTTCAGTTGCAAACACTGATCGTTCTTGTGAATTCAGGCTATTAGTGCAGAAACATACTATAGACAACATTACATAGCTTTACGAAAGATGTTTTTCGGAAAAGGTGATGCGCCTGCTGAATGCGGATAGATATCATTACCTTGCTCCATGTGTACACTTGCTCAGCAGTGCACTCAAACTGTGACGTTGGGTTGGACAATGCGAGAATGATTGGCCTCTAATAAGTTTTTTTTCCAGAGAACCATCAGCTTCTAATTTTGTTATATCAATAGACTCGGACATAACATGTTCACATGGTGAATTTTACCTCATTAAATGAGGAAATGGTTTCAACAATCTCCTATGTGAAAGTTTGACCCTTTCCAGATGTGTCGATCAGTATTGTTGGTTTGATAGGCTGTAAAAGGCACATTTGAGTCAGAAATAAATTCCGTAAGATACAGGTGACCAAGAAAAAGAGGCATATTTATTAGATTTTTTTCTCGAGGGGACACATACATTGACAGCATCAAGCTAATTGATTAGCATCAACAGCTAGCAAGCAGAAAATAGCTAAAGTTATGAGCCAAAATAGTGAAAATAGCCATATATTTTCCACAAAATTAACTTTTGAATCAACAAGACAGATTTTCTTGCGACACTCCTCTATTGGGGCCTTTGTCTGCATAGGTAAGAATAGGTACATCCAAGACATGTGGATAGCACAGCTGCAAATGACAGAGAAACCCAATGGAAAATTAGGCATCAAGACAGGTGATGCCTGTCTTGAGAGCAACAAGTTCTGCAATATCTGCCCCTGCCTGCAATCACAGGAACACATCTATTGGTATGGAAAGAAAGATGGAAACTAAACCATTGTTGAGAAATGGAAATTAAACCAGTGAGAAATATTCAGTCCAATAACTTAACATAAAATTATAATTTTAATACAAGACCATAAAGGTGAAAAACTAATGCTGGAAAAATGGATAATACATTATTTTGAATACAAAATTTCATATAGTTAGTATACAAAATTATTGTGACATGCCTCTCCTTAAGTCTCTATGTTGTATATTTGCCATCCTTAATTGCAAATTTGCTTGATTTTACTTTGAATGAGGAGCATATAGTTTTTTATTTTATAAAAAATGGATAATACATTATTTTGAATACAAAATGGTTTTTGCAGCCTGCTGACATTAAAGTCCCATATATAGAAATGGTATCTGACACCAAGCTACACTATCTGATTTGGTTGATTTTCCTATCGATTTTCATTGAGATATGGTGACACATTTATATGGTGACACATTAATATGGTATCATTGAGATAATGTCATTCCAAATAGGTTGAATGGAAAAAGGCATTTTACCAAAAGCAACATGCGTTGCACTTTTATCTTTAGCTGAAACAACAGAAGAATCTGCAGGGATCAAACATTGGAGTCATGCAGAGTTTCACAAAGACCAAGAAACTACATTGGTAAAACCTGTAACAAGTTGATGTGATCCCATAATAGGAGGAAATGAGCTAAAATATTCATAGCAGTAAATGGATTACATTATTGCACCAAAGTCATTGACTGATTTTCAAAGCTGCTTAACGCAGATAAAACATTCGACAGTAGGTCCATATATATAAGTATTCATGTGACTAAATAAAAAAAGCACAAAACATAATGATCAAAAAGGAAATCAGCATAGAAGTCTTCACACGGAAACATTTTCATGCGATAACATTAAAACGACAAAATGATCTCTAGAAAAACAATGTTGCATGAATTCCATAGGCTTGAGAGTTGAGGTAACACAAGAGATACTCACTGCTTTCTGTCGACTGGTGACTAACTGGGGGGTCACCGCCGGCAATAAATTTGTACGAGGGACGCTAATCAAGAACCAAACCAGATGGTAGCACAAGAACAGGTTTATACAGGTTCGGGCTCTCCAGCCGAGGTAATACCCAACTTCTTGTGCTCTGTGATTATAATTGATCAAGATGTGAGATGCAAGATGACCAAGATGATTACAGTGTATGCTCTATGAGATGATTCCTTCTGTCTATAGCCTACATGATAACACGTGATTCACGGTACCTAATCTTGTTATGCCGTTACATGTCATACATGTGTTAATCTCCTAATTACATGGAGATAGATCATATCCTCGGAAACTTCCTTGGAGCTCAAGGTACGTGTAACCCGAGTGGTCTCTATCCTTAATCGGCCGACTTGGATCGCCCCCCATCTGCTCCCTTATGGGCCTTCTAGAAGATACCTGGGGCCCACATAGTCCACAGTAGCCCCCAAGTGCTTTACGATCGAGTCAGATGTCCGGCCGACTAGTTTCACTGATATCTCCTTTAATCTGAAAAGTGATTGTAAAGAACTAAAGAAATCTTAAGTTTTTGTGTTGAAGCAATGCCTGGATTGGTAGTACCAAACTCCAGCCTACTCGGACCATTGGGCGCATCGCCTCAACAGACGAATTCGGCCATGTAGGAAACCTAGACCGAGAGGGGGGTGAATCGGACTCCTAATTCAAATTTTAACATTGTTTACGTGATTGTTTAGTCCGGTTTTACCCAAGCTACCGATGAAGTCCTATTATCTAGATGTGGAAGCGATGGCACAATTAATCAATAGAAAAGGTGGCTCGATGGCACACACAAGCAATACACAATTAAGATAATGCAAGAGACGAGGAGACTCAAACCGAGTTGTTTACCGAAGTTCGGTGTTCAACACATGAACACCTACGTCTTCGTTGAGGAAACTTCTCACACAGAGAAGTCGGCACTCTCTCGTCCCTAGCCCTCAATCCACTCGTAGTAGCTCTTCACCAACACATGGTAGGCGAGATCCAAACCTTCACACAAGAAACGAGTTCTTCCACACGCGGAAGCTCCTCGCACCCGCGGCACGGACACACGGCTCCAACCCCGACACACGGAGCGTTTTGTACACAACCTTCAACGGATGAAGACAACGCACCTCCGACACACGGAAGTGACCCCCGACACACGGAGGATTTCGGTTGATGTAGTCGTTCGATTGATGAAGCCCGTGGCGTGACGACGATCTCTCCGGTGGTGTAGTCCCAAGAGCACAAGATCGGAGACCGTCTCTCACCACTACCCCTTCTCTCCCACCATGGAAACTAGGGCAAGAACACCATGGGAGAAGGGGCAAAACTTGGCGATGGATGAGAGGAGATAGGGGGCACCTTCTTCTTCCTATTCCTCTCTTCCTCTCCCTCTATCTCTCCTTCAATCTCTCAAGCACATGGAATCCTAGGTGGATGTGGGAACCATGGGAGGAGCTCTCTTGGGTGGCTAGGGCAAGGGAAGGCTGCTAATGAGGCTCTCTCAAGTTTCCCCCGAGCTAGAGGCTCCAATTTATACCCTAAAGGCGAAAAACCCTAAGAATAGATGGCCCGGATTGAATTTTTCGTGCGTAGTAGGACCCCGTCCGATGACCGTAGGACCCGGTCCGATGAAGTGTTTTACCTTGGGAATGACTTGGTCGGACCCGGTCCGACAGAAGGGTTGCATTTTGGAGACTTAGTCGCTAGGAACCTATGGCCTGGTCGGACCCGGTCCGACGGTGGTCGGACCCGGTCCGACAGTAGGGTTGCATTTTGAGTGACTTAGCCGCTGACACGCTCATCGATCGGACCCAGTCCGACGGCCGTCGGACCCGGTCCGACGGGGCTAATTTTTGCAGCCCACTACATTTTGGCTATCCCCTTTCTCCCTTCATGTCTCGCCTAGGGTTTAGTATCATGTTTGTCAACTTGTGAACTTGGCGGGAATATTTGGACACTTAGGCGGAAAGTTTCACGCCCATTGGAAATATCTGGCTTTGAGACTTGGCGGCTACGAAACTCCGACAGCTGGCTACCTCCTGGAGTCTCCTGGACCTATCCCAAACTCTCTCGAAGACGAACGAGGATAAGAGACTGGAAATGTGCTCAGTGGGACCCTGTAGCCAGAGATACGACGATCGGCAGGTAAGTTGTCCCTAGGCTACACACACGCAAGAAATCAAAAGAACTAGGAAACAAATGTCCATAATCTTGGCGTGATTCAGCTGTACGGCCTAGTTGCCATCAATTATCAAAATCATTCAGCTCATGGGAGGCTTGATCTTACAGGCTACTTGGCACCTACTCTTGCATTGCAAAAGCTTCAATTGACCCATCATGGGGCATGCCTTAAGCCACGCCATTACAACTTCTGTCTTGCAGCATGCTGTAATTTAAGCGTTTCAAGATGTATCAGCATCAGGCGCCCGGTCTTAACCTGTATGAACCAGCACTCGGCCCAGCATGGGGCGCACCTTTCCGCCGAGTGGTACCTGTCCCAACCAGAGAAGGGATCAGCAGAGGCCCCTAGGGGCGTACCGATTGGATACAGTTTGGCCGAAAGGTACTTGTATCCGGGTAGCGGTATACAACTGGCGACCTTAGAAAAGGCATACCTCCGAAACTGTACCCAAATTTCACCAACACCCAACTTCGAGCATGCAAAGTTAGCTAGTGACCCAACATGGGGTATGCCGTGAAATACTTTTAATTTTGGCGCTTCCGGTCATATGCCCTCCTGGGTGTACCGAGGCCGAATTAGGCTCAATTTTAACACATTGCCACCGTTAGTGGCGTGTTAAGAGAGCCTGTTAAGGGGACCGCCCTTTGCAATTTTAGCCCAAGCCCAATTAGGGGGAGGCGAAGCGTTTTCGCACCCTTTTCTCACACAGCCGGAACGACACGCGTTTCCGTCGGAAAACGTATCCGTATCCACTTCCGTCCCATCGCCATGATGGTTTTACTGTGTTTGAAACGGATTACAAGGCGCGTCCTTTGAACTTCCTCTATGTATAAAAGAAACCCAGGGGAGATGTGCTACTTCACATCCAGCCAACGAGTCTTCGTGTCCTCCTTTTCTTCAGCGAAACCCAAAAACTCTCCGCCTTCTCCCTCTCGAAAGCAATGGATCCTTGGGAACCGCTTGCGCCCAAGAGCACGCCCGTATCGCTGCGCGACTGCCACCGTAGCCGCCCAATTGCAACGTTGGCGAGAGGACTACGCAGAAACACAGCCTAGAGAGCCATCAGGATCTTAGTCAGCGGCCATCCATGACTTTATGCTGTACGCATTCCATTGAAGGACGCTCTCATCTCCTCCATCCTCGACGTGAAGTGGCCATCAGAGTGATTTATCTTCTATTTCTTTTGCTCCTCCGCGAGCCAGCGACGAGCCCTAGCTCGATGTGCTGCGCTGCGAAAATATGTAAATAGGCCTAAGAGCCATCTAATGAAGATCTTTTGGGGAATCCGCATGTCTCTCTTCAATTTCTTACTTCGATCTTGAATCCGTATCAACATTGCTTCATCCGAATAGTTAGGACAGCGCGCTCCCAGACAAGCGCCCAACGCTTACACGAACCTCTCGTAAAAAATCACTCGGCCACCCGAGTGGTTATTCGAGTCCTTCTCGAAAAGGCCACATCCAGCGCTAGACTAAGGCCCGGCCCAGAATACGAAACACTGCCTGTTGCGATAAATTAGGAACAGGGGAACGAAAGTAGTTCACCTCGCTCACTTTTCGCGCCAGTCTTTTAGTCCTTCCCAGCGAACTCCGCCTCTAGGGTTCTTCTCCGTAGCATCCTCCGCCGCCACCGTCTCCGATCTGCAATGGCTCCCTCATCTCCCTCCGCCCCAAAGATAGCCAAGAGCGGCAAAGAGTGGATGAAGTCCATCACGACCGAACGGAGGCTACAGAAGCTGGTCTCCATCGGCGTGCTCCCCACCAAAGAGTTCATCGCGTGGCGTCCTGCCACCGGTGAATCCTGCCCCACTCCTCGTTCCGACGAGGTAGTGGTCTTTGAATCCTTCTTCCTCCGCGGCTTCGGCCTCCCTTGCTCTTCTTTCTTCCGAGGATTGCTGCACTTTTACAAGATCGAGGTCTCTCATCTGAATCCCAATTCCATCTTCCAAATTGCAATTTTTATCCACATCTGTGAAGCCTATCTGGGGATCGCTCCTCATTTCGATCTCTTCAGATATCTTTACCTCCTCAAGCCTTTTTCCAACAAGAACTCTCCCAAAGCCACCGGTGGCGCGGGATTTCAATTGCGGGAAGGGGCCCGGAAATCTTACTTTGACCTCCCTCTTAGAACCTCCAACAAGGGTTGGCACTCAGAGTGGTTTTACTGCATCAATTCTCCTCCAGTCCTCCCCTCGTTCTCCAGAGAGTGCCCTACGGTTCATCCCTCCTGGTCTTCTCCTCTCGCCGATGGCGAAGGAAGCCAAGTAAAGGAGCTTCTTATTCTCCTCCACAGACTGACGTCTGCTGGGTTAACCGGCATTGGGGTGGTCTGGAACTACACCCAGCGCCGTGTCCAGCCCATAAAGGAAAGGGTGCATCTCGCCTTCGAGTACTCGGTGCCCCAAGATGCCACTCGGGAAACTGAAGACCCGATTTCGCAGAAAGAAATTGTCAGCCGAATGACTGAGCTCTTCGCCCCGGGCTCAGAAATAGCCCACACAGACTACCCGGCTGCGTACCGCCTGTCATACCCTCCACCAGCGATAAGGAAAAGATCCTTCTCAACTCAACCGTGGTTTTTGGGAACGGCATCGAAATCAATCTAATCTGATACGCACGCAGGGACGCACGGCCTTCTTCTCCACCTATCCAGTTCTAGAGGCCCCGAGCCATAAGGAGGCACCACGCAAGCGTGCCGCGGGGTACTCGGCCGATGCTCCTCCAGACAAGAAAGGCAAAGGAATCACTTCGGGGGACTCGGACGAAGACGACGATGAAGGCAACGTCCCGCTCATGCGCCACCGTCACTCAGCAACAAGGCCGCCTTCAGCTCTAGCCAAGCAGCCACAAAGCCCTCCATCTCCCCAATCCGCTGGCCCAACGGCCGCATCAGGGGCGGAGAAGCCTTCCGGCTCCAGCCCGAGTGATTCGGGCATCCGATTTGGATTTAAGTTTGTCTCATCGCAAAGGTATTCCCTTGCAACGTTTTCCCTTCATGACTTGTAAAGGAATTTGTGTCTTGAAAAGTCTTCAAATGCTCTCAGAAAACCTGTTGTGGGTGATGACGATACGCCAAGTTCGCATGGCAGCAAGGTGCCAGCCTTCGCGCCTCCAAGGTCCGATCACCAAGCCGAGCCCCAACCAGTAGAGGACTCGACTCGGCACGCCGCACCTCACCAAGACTCCGGTCCGTCCTCTGCTACTCGCCAATCCTCGCCGGCGAAGGGGAAAATCCCAGCCCCAGCTCCAGGGAGCTCGGAACCAGAAATCGAGGAGATTCCTCGCCCTCCACCAAAGCTTACACCCCACCCCTCCGATTGAAGTGGAGGAAGGAGATGGAGGACTACGAGGTCGACGACGGGAAGGAGGCCGAAGAATGGGAAGTACTAGACAATATAGCAATAGCTCAAACCGAGATATACAGGGTAAAGCCTTTTTATGCCTTGAATCCTTGCTTGCATAAGGGAATCCTGCAAATCTTTCCCCCTTTTTTTATGCAGCGCATGAAAGAGAGGTCAAGGCAGAAGTCCCTGTGCATGCAGAGAATAGTGGGCGAGCTAAAGTCTGGCGATGAGTTCGACAACGCGCTATATGCCGTTAAGTCGCAATATCGTGGCAGGATTGAGGAGCTCCAACGAGAGGTCACTGAACTCCGGTTCCGCCACGTGGAAGAGTCCAACACCTCCGAGGTATAGATCCCGAACGGTGCTAAACCTTTACTGATAGAATAATCCTTAGATGGCAGTCCCTGAGACTTGCCTTTGAATGTAGCACTGGAGACGAGGCAAATGGCCCTAGAGGAAACCTCGAAGGCGACGCAGAAGGCCTTGGAGGATGAAGTCTTCCGAGCCAACACTCAAGCCGAGAAATTGGCTAAAGAGATGGAAGGTAACTTTCCACCATTGACTCTACCTGGCTCAGCCCCACTGAAGTCTGACTGATTTGTCACGCCCAATTGATTGTACAGAGTGTCGGCAGAAGACCAAGGCACAATACCAAGTTCTGGACGAAAAAGTAAGACCGCCTATGAGCGTCGTAACCGTGCTCTAGTAGGAATAGTTCCAACGCTCCAATGCCTTTAGCCTGAAGAAGAGCTGCCGACCGATTCCGACATCCTCGTGGCCCGTCTCGATGATATTCCTGTGCGGATCAAGGTTTTCACGTGGGAGGCAGCGATAACATGCACCAGCCAAGGACTCGCAATCGCGAAGTCAAACTTCCCCCGTCTAGACTATGAGGCCGTGAAAGAGGGATTTGCATGCACAGAGGAAAAGGCCTGCGCCTTGCTGGAAGAAGTTCGCCCGACTGCAGCCCATTTGGTTAAACATTTAGATCTGTAGATGTATTTTTCGCCCAGACGTTTGATTGTTCCTCGATACTTGTGATCTTATTTATCCGAGTAGTAAGTTTTATCCTCTTTCATGAAACGCGTCTGCTGACTGGTCCAGCCCCTGAGTGCCAGGAATTAGCACTTGGCTTTCTCCCCATGCACCAGTGGAGTAGCTAAACGTTGTCATTGGCAAATATGAGCGCCATTACTCAAGAATTTTCATAACACCCGAATTTGATCGACACATGTAAAGGAAAAACAACTTTTATTAATACGATAGGGCGCGGTTGACTCCGCACACTATTTAGTGTAGACTTACAGCTTAGTCGTTTACGGCTAAGTAGCAAGTCAAAAAGGAAAACTAATTACACAGTGCTTGAATACAAGACGTTTAAGAGTAAAAACGATGTAGCTGCTCGATGTTCCAGGTATTTGGCACTTCGGATCCGTCCTTGTGCTTTAGCCGGTAAGCCCCGGGCGGGTCACTTCATCAATCACATAGGGGCCTTCCCAGAGTGAGAAGAGTTTATGCTCGTGCTTCTGATTCCTTCGGAGGACCATATCTCCCTTGGAGAACGCACGGTCCCGTACGTTGCGCTGATGGTAGCAACGCAAGCCCTGTTGGTACTTTACCGACTGGATCATTGCTGCTTCCCTGGCTTCCTCGAGCCGATCGAGGTCTTCGTGTCTTGCTTCATCCTACTGGTTATTCCCATTTTGTACCTGTAGACCCAAAACTCATCAAAACTTGTGGAACTTTATTAGAATAAATAAAATATAAGTATAAACCAGTGTTCACCTAGTCGCTAGTCGGTAGTCAGTCGGTTACCTAGTGACTAGCGACTAGGCGGACTAGTCGGCGACTAGTCGGAGACTCCATTATGGCCAGCAAGAAATATTAATACAAATAATCATAAACATAAATACAGAAAATAATGATACAAGTCACACATTGATACGCATAAGACATCGCTGGAGGGTGGCGTCGTCGCTGGAGGGTGGAAGAGGGAGGCGGCGGCACTTGAGGGAGACAGAGGGAGGCGTGGTGAGGGAGCACGGCCACCGGCTGCTGCCTAACCCTAGTTTGGTCTACAGTGTATAAGTGTATTAGACTATTAGTGTATTAGTAACTAGTGTGTGGCTGTGTACCCACCTTTTCATTATCCTAGTCGGCCTGACTAAATGACTAGTTGAAGACTTGGACCGACCGACTAGCACCGACTAGTCTGATTTTGACCGACTTTGACCGACTAGGCGGTCTAACCGACTAATCCACCGACTAGGCCCTAATCAGTACGGATTGCCACCGACTAGCGACTAGTCGCCGACTAGTCGTGCTAGTCGGCCGACAAGGCGAACACTGGTATAAACCTTGATTTTCCCTCCAAAATGCCAAAATTCTAGAATATGTTGACGTATAAAATTGGTGTTTATTTAACGTCAACAGTGAGGCACCTGATACTGAAGGCACCTCTAATACCATCCATCTGCCATCAGAGTAGTGACAAGTGCGTCCTTAAGTTGGCTGCGCACTTGGTACAGCTGTAGAAACCCGCGAATCAGAACCCTAATGGATTCTTCAGCACGGATCTCTGCGGTTGCTTCGTAGAACTGCCTCCAGATACCATCAAGGGCAGCTTGAGCAGTGGCATCTTCGGCAGCGGCAGCGACCCACTCGTCCACCTTCTCTCCTTGGCCCTCTATCACAATGGAGAGAAGAAAAGAGAAGAGGTCTGGAGTTTTCTTCGCAATAGGAAGAAGAAAAGCTTGAAGGCTGGATGCGGCGCAATACGTTGTATCTAGGCTCTTTTATACACGGAGAAGTTCAAGAGACGCACCTCGCAACTCGTTCTGAACACAGTGAAACCATCATGTAGATGGGACAGGAGTAGGTGCGGTTGCGTTTCCCGGCGGAAGCGTGTGACGCTTCGGATGGGCGAGAAGGGCGCGGAAACTCTTCGCGTTCCCCTAAAATTGGCTTGGGCCAAATAAGCAAAGGGCAACCCCTTTAACAGGCTTTCTTAACAACATGCGACCAACGGTGGTGATATGTTAACATCGAGCCTAATTCGGTCTCGGTACACCCTTGAGGGCATATGACCAGAAGAGTCACACATTGAAAAATGTTTCATGACATACCCCATGTTGGGTCACTAGCCAACTTTGTATGTTCAAAGTTGGGTGTTGATGAAGCCTGGGTACTATTTTGAAAGTATGCCTTTTATAGATCCCCAGTTGTATTCCGCTACCCGGGTACAAATACCTTTCGGCTAAATTTTATCCAATTGATACACCCTTAAGTAGGCCGCTAGCTGATCCCTTCTCTGGTTGGGACATGTACAACTCAGCTGAAAGACGCGTCCCATGTCTTACACTCTTCCCACGCATAATACATAGCATGCCACATGATGGAGGATGGGATTGCGTGGCTTAAGACACGCTCCATGATGAGTCGATTGCTATTTTTACAATGTGAGAATGGGTACCAAGTAGCCGAATTCATCGGCGGAAGTAACGTGCCAAAAAAGCCGAAAGCCGGAATTTCGGTATTGCTGAGTCAGGCGTTGTTTTCAGCATAAAAACTTTAAGTTTCTTGAGTTCTTTACAATCTCTTTTCAGATTACAAGAGCCATCCAACAAACCAGTCGGCCAGACATCTGATTTGATCGTAAGTCATTCAGGGGCTACTGTGAACTACATGGGCCCCAATTATCCTTTAGAAGGCCCATGAGGTAACAAGTGGGGGGCGATTCAAGCTGGCCGGATTAGGATGAAGACCACTCGGGCTACGCTTAGCTTGATTACCAAGGGTGTTCCCGAGGATAGAGTCTGTCTCTATGTAATTAGGAGATTCATACCTGTAAATATTGGTGCATATCATGTACTGGTATAAAGGAATCTAGTATCATGTAGTGGATAGAGTCATGTAACCCTATCCCTCCAACACTATATAAAAGGAGGGGTTAGGGTCTTAGAAACATCACATCGACATCTCCATCATCTACATCTTCATCTACAAACTCACGCAGACATATAATCCCAGAGCACAGGACCAAGGTATTACCTCCAAGTTGAGGGACCGAACCTGCATAAGTCCTTGTCTTGTGTTACCATCTAGTTTGGTTCTATCGCATAGTCCTGCAACAAATTAATTGCCAATGATCATCCCCGATAAGCCATCAGTCGACATCGAGGCAGCAGTTTGATGCTGCCGGGGTGCACGTGGAGTGCGTCGCGGGGTGCGATCAGCTCGATCTTGCCTATGCACTCGGCGTCAACGCTGGAGCTGGGAAGAATCGCCATTGCAGTGGTGGCGGCGAAAAGGGCACTGAGTGCTTAAGAGGAAAGAACCCTAGCTCAAAGATAGGAGGCGACGGTGCGAGAGTTGGCAAAGGTTGTAGTGGCTGAGCCGTGAGGCTAAGTCCACCAATTTATAGGCGAAGCGTCGACGCTTCGGCTTGCTGGTGGTCTCGGGGGCTACTGTTGGTGTATTCTACACCGGGGTGCGCCCCCGCTTCACCGCCACGTGGGACCAGAGGCCAATTAGGAAGCGTACCATACATGGAAACACTGGACCCAAACATATCAAGGTCTGGTTTGAGATAAAATGGAGTTCAAGCCGTGTGATCAAAACACATGGTGGTCTGGCGCACAGGAGAACGATCGATCAGGCCCCAGGCGCCGGGTGAACAGAACACGTGGCGTCCGGCGCGAAGGCGGGCGACCAGGCCTCAGGCGCCGGGCATCTACGACACGTGGCACCTGATGCGTAGGCTGGCAACCAGACCCCAGGCGCCGGGTGGCCAGGACAAGTGGTGTCCGGTGCGTAGGCGGGAGACCAGGATACGTGGCGTTCGGCGCGCAGACGGGCGATCAGTCCCCAAGCGCCGGGCGACCAGGTTACGTGGCGCTTGGCGAGCAGGTTCTGGGCAAGCGCCTGGGGCAGCAGGGGGTACGCGGACCACACTATCAGGGATACAGGACGAAGGTGCAAAAAAGCTTTCTTGCTATGTATTTCTTCAGGATACACCGAATCCGGAGCATTAGATGTGACGGAACAATTCTGATAGAGTGGGCGGGCTCTGGCAGTATAATTGCCCCCAACCCCGCTATTGAGGTTAGCTACGCTGTGGCCGTCTTCGTAGCCGTCCCGTTCACGTCTACTACGTTGTGACAGAAGAGCGCTTAGGGCAGGCGGGCCGTTTTGTCCTATCCAAGCTGTCCCCTTGTCAGAAGCAGGGGCAGGAGCGATGGCGGCGAGGACTAGCACAGGAGGAATAATGCTACCGTAGTAGGATCATTTAATGCGCACTGTGTAGCACGTTGCAACCACGCCAGCCCGAGTATGTAAGGGCTCGGGGGTGCGTCTGTAAAGGAGTTCCCGAATCGATCCTGAGATCGGACCCTCTAGAGACTAGCCAGTTCATACATTGCAAGAAGCTTGAGCAGGATTAGGGCTGTTACCCAATCAAGAGGCCTGGACCTAAGTAAACCTGAGTGTCTGTTCTCGTGTTCTCGTGCCGCAGAGAGAGGAGAGGAGTGAGCCGGCTGTGCACACCCCCACTGCCGAACAACCGGATTTGGTCCCGGAAAACCTGTTAGCTAAAGCACGCTGACAATGATGAAGCACTCTTTATATCGGCCCTGGTCTGAGTATAAAAGAGCGACTTGGTCCTCGAATCTATGTAGTTTGCTGCTGAAGGCACCCACCATGCAGAATTTGTTCTTGGTTAGGTCCTCGCCGTATCCAAATCGAGAATTTTGCCCTCGGCACACCACTTGGGAGTAGGCAGCGGCGACGTTCCTCAAACCGAACGGGAGTCCAAGTGAAGTGTCGTCGATGTTCTCCTCACATTGGATCGGGTCCGAGCCCAAAAGTGTTGGTCGCTGAGTATTTGGAGAAGCTCCTTGCTAATCCTCATCGTTCCATGAGGTCTGGCGTAATCGATTCGCAGGCTGCGGCTGCCACTAACGAGGTGTACGAGCTCGCCGAGATTCGCGACCTTCCCGCGCAGTCTGCCTTTTTACGGACGCCCCGGACACACCTAGACTCCGTTTTGGGCGTTCTACGGCTTCATGGAAAGCTGACGAAATTTTCTTTCCAACACATCTAGTCCCGACTTCAAATTCCCTATGGATTATCAGGAATCAACGAAATAAGATGACATCTAGAATTTGTTTTAGAGCTTACTACTCATGAACAGATGGCCGCGGAGTTCCCCAACCTAAATGGTAGGAGTTGTCACAGTTCTCCTAGATTGTATCTGATCCAAATCCGAGAGGTGGAGTTGGCTGAGATCGTTGGCGACACAGTCAGTTCTCGAAGCGCAAAACGGCGCGCAGTGCCGCGGAAGACGAGCCGATGAAGCTGATTCACCGATCTACACGTAGTCGTATGGAAGTAGTTGTTCACGTCGATTCAATCGCCTTCTCCTCGCTGGTCAGCGACAATCCACAAGGTGCGCCGTGGCCGATCCCCACGCCGAGGAGGTCGTCGACGAGCTTGCCGCGATTCACGACCTTCATGTGCAGTCTATCTTCAAACGGATGCCCCGAACACATCGGTTGTCTGTTTTTGACGTTCTACTACTCGTTGGAAAGATAACGAGATTATCTTTCTGACACATCCAGTCTCATCCAGACATTCCTTCTAGATCAACTGGAATCAAAGAAACAAGATCGCGTCTAGAATCTATGCCGGCGATTGCATCCATAGAGCTTGATGAGATTGATCTTGACGCTGTCCCTACCAGGTGCGCCAAGTGTCGACGTTTGTTTAACCAGGTGGTATCGTTGGCAATGATTATATATGGTGTTATGCGCTGATTCCAAACTCAATGGTAACATGGGACAAGGGATTATATAGGTTCAGGCCCTCACGGCGGAGGTAATACCCTAGTCCTGTGTTCTAGGATTATGATGATGATCTGATGATCAATGTCGAGGGAGATGTCTCTCCATGGATGGTAGAGATGAAGAAGATGAAGATGCCGAGCTAGGGGCTCCCTGCCTATCTTATATAGTGGGGACAGGGTTAAAAGGTATAGTCATGGTTGGTTACGATGTAGGATTCCTATCTCTATCCTCTAGCCAGATACGTAGTTATCTGGGATTACAAGTGTATATTCCTTATTAGGGATAAGCTTCTATCTTTAAGCCTTTCCTTGCCTCCGAGTGATACCCGTCCTTATCCACCCGACTAGGTCCATCCCGTAGTCTTTTAGGTCAGCCGTGTGGGTACCCGGGGTCTATGTTATCCACACATGGACTCTGGTGCAACCTCATACAAGACTTCAGACGCTGGTAACCTCTTATCATCTAACCCTCTTTCCTTCTGCCCGACCAACAACATTGTTGGTAACTCTCACCTACCGGTCACCTCCACTTGTTTTCTTTCTTTTCGCACTAACAATAGACAGCTTACGCTTCATAATGTCCTTGACCGCACATAATCAAAAATAACAATATCCGTAAATTAACTATGGAGTGTTACGTTGAGTTTGACGCTTCTAGATTGTGTATGAAAAATATTTGTACTAGGAGTGTGATCATCAAGTGTAATAGCTTCATGGACATCTACTCCTTCATGTCGAATGCCAGCACTCCTGATGCTCTTGTTAGCACCACTCCGTATTCGATGCTTTGGCATCATCGCCTTGGTCACCCTGTGTGGATAACATAGACCCCGGGTACCCACACAGCGGGCCTAAGAGACCACTAGAAGGCTTGACCGGCAAGATAGAAGTCTATCCCTAATTAATAGGGAAGATATACTTGTAATTCTGGATAACTACATATTTGGTTAGAGGATAGAGATAGGAATCCTACCTCGTAACCGACTAGGACTCCTCCTTGTAACCCCACCCCCTCCACTATATAAAGGGGGTAGGGGGCCATAGGTCGGCAGAGCATCCCTAGGTTGACCATCATCTCCACACCCATCTATGGAGAGTCATCTCCCTCCACATTGATCATCAGATCACCATATAATACCAGAGCACAGGAAGTAGGGTATTACCTCCACCATGGTATTACCTCCACCATGAGGGCCTGAACCTATATAAATCCCTGTCTTGTGCTACCATCGAGTTTGGATCCAGTGCATCGCCCCATATATAATCATTGCCGGCGGTGACCCCTAGTTAGTCACCAGTCGATAGTTGGCGCGCCAGGTAGGGGCAGCGTCAAGATCATCTTCATCAAGCTCGATGGCATCGATCAACGGTGTCGCCGTCGTCTCCGCCCCCGGAGCCGACAGCGTCATCAACGGCTTCAGCAACTGCACTTCCCTGATTTGTATCAGATCCAATCTGGGGAGAACTACAACGCCTCCCGCTCGGGTTGGAGAGTGCCACGGCCATCTACTCATGAGTAGTACGCCAACGGCTCACTTCCCGACTCGGATACGGCGACGGCTCGAAGACAGATTCTGGACGCAATCTTGTTTCTTCAATTCCCATTGATCCAGAATGAATTTCGGGATGAGACTGGATGCTTTAGAAAGATAATTTTGTCAGTTTTCCGTGAAGCCCAAGAACGCCCAAAACGGAGTTCGGATGTGTCCGGGGCGTCCATTTGAAGATGGGATACGCGGTAAGGTCGCGAATCTCGGCGAGCTTGTAAAACCCATCTGCGGAGGCTGCGGCATGCCGATATGCCGTGGCACACCTCCAAGGATATCGAGGATCAGGAAGAAGCTTCTCCAAACAATCGACGACCAACACTTCTTCCAGACTCGGATCCGATCCAGTCTGAGGAGAACATCGACATTGCTTCATCTGGACTCCCGTTCGGATCGAAGAACGCCGCCGCCATCCACTCCCGAGTGGAATGCCGACGGGCTCAATTCTCGACTCGGATACGGTGAGAACTCAACCAAGTACCTCAACAACGCTTTTTTCGACTCGGATAAGATCCGATCCGGGAGGGAATTCTGCAGCGCTCCGCTCGGACTCCCGGTCGTGTTGGGGACGCCACCGCCGCCTACCGACGAGTTGTGCGCCGGGGGCTTAATTCCCGACGCGGATACGGCGAGGTCCCGATGGAGAACGAATGTCGGGTGGCAATCGTCATCAGCAGCAAACCACTTGGACTCGATGATTATTGCGTCCATCGTGCGACGTTGGCTTCATCAACCGCGAGACGAACGTGAGAAGAAGATGCGATCTGTTCTTGTTCATAATCTGGACGGAACTTGTGTCACAAATTCCTGTTGACTTAAAAGGAGTTTCGGGGTGAAATAAGATGCGTTGGAAAGCTTATCTCCAAGAACGCCTAATTCCGAGTTCGGATGTGCCGTCTTTTTGAAGGCTGACTGTGCAGAGAGGTCGTGAATTTCGGCGACTCGTCGGTGCCAGCCACGGCGTGAGAATTGATCGTGCCACATCTCATGGGATGTTGAAGACCAGCGAGGACTTTGATCGACTTTCTCGAGCTACACCAACCGTGTAGAGATCATTTACGACTACGGCTGGCTCCGTCGTCCACGGGCGAGACCTCGGCGAGCATGTGCTGTTCGATGCCGACCACGGAGTGTGCTGCTCGATGTTGATCGAGATTTGAACTACTACTTCCACAACTCGGCTACACATCTACGCCCGCGCCACGAGCGTCCAAGTATTCAGATCGGCTGTACGCCATCACGCGCCACGAGCGTCCGGTACGGCAACACGCCTACGGCTTCAAGTTTACGGCTCGGCGACAAGCCACTCGGCTATACGCCTACGCCAGCGCCACGAGTGCCCAAGTCTACGGCTCGGCGACACGCTACTCAACGACACGCCTACGCCCGTACCACGAGCGTCCAAGTATTTAGCTCGGCTGTACGCCATCGCACGCCATGAGTGTCCGGTACGGCTACACGTCTACGGCTCCAAGTCTACGGCTCGGTGACAAGCCACTCGGCTATACGCCTACGCTAGCGCCACGAGCGCCCAAGTTTACAGCTTGGCGACACGCTACTCATGGACACGCCTACGCCCGTGCCACGAGCGTCCAAGTTTTCAGCTCGGCTGTATGCCATCGTGCGCCACGAGCGTCCTGTACGGCTGCACGCCTGTAGCTTCAAGTCTACCGCTCGGCGACACGCCTACGCCAGCACCACGAGCGTCCAAGTATTCAGCTCGGTTGTATGCCATCGCCCGCCACGAGTGTCCGGTATAGCTGCACGCCTGTAGTTCCAAGTCTACGGCTCGGCAACGTGCCACTCGGCTACGTGCCTACGCCTGCTCCTCGAGCGTTCAAGTCTATGACACAGCTATACGTCTACGCCAATTTCGGTACGGCTATACGCTTACGCCTCTGGCCATAGGCCACCCTGCGCCCTGAGCGCTAACTACGGCCTTCCAGCTGCACGTCACAACCAGTGGCTACAAGTGCAGTCGGGCTAAGCCAAATTCAGCCTCGGTACATCCCATGCTGGGTCGACTACCGGCAGAGCTACAAAAAAAATACCCATCTCTTGGTATACCCCATGTTGGGTCACTAGTTGGTCGCTGCATGTCAGGATCAGATACTAGTGATGCTAGGATTGAGTTTCGATGGTACGCTCCAATTGGGGTCTATGTTGTACATCGCAACCCCGGTATGGATACCATACGGCCAAACTCTATCCTTAAGGTACACCCAGTGGTGGGGCCGCCAACTGTATCCTACTCCGGTCAGGGTACAGGTACCGCCTGGCTGACAACAATGGTATGCCCCATGTTGGGACACTAGATGTGTGACCGCACTAGTCGGATATAGGTATCATTGGGCCAAAACCTATCCAGATGGTATGCTCCATGTTGGGCCAATCGCTGTATTCTACGAGTACAGGTACCGAATGGTTAAAACCAATGGTACGCCCCATGTTGGGTCGCCAGCTGTACATCGCAAGACGAGTACAGGTACCACTCGGCTCTTCAGCCAAAACCCACGGTATGCCCTCTGGGGCCACCAGCTATATCCTACTCTGGTCGGGTACAGGTACCATTCGGCTCTTCAGCCCAAAACCAATGGTACGCCCCATGTTGGGTCGCCAGCTATACATCGCAAGAGAGTACAGGTACCACTTCATCAAAATCAAAGTGATGCGCTTTACAAGAGCCGACCGCTAGAACTCTGACAATCCCGGTCTGGGTATCACTAACAACTCTCTATAAGTCCTTCACAGTCTCCTTGCAGACAACGGGCAGAAGCCAGTCGGAAAGAAGCATCAACAATCTACAAAGCACTCGGCATGAAGCATGACTCATCCAAGGTGCGGTAAAGAAGAGAAGCAACTCGACTATGAAGCACTCGGGGGCTAC
This sequence comes from Raddia distichophylla, assembly GCA_005191435.1. NCBI lineage: Eukaryota > Viridiplantae > Streptophyta > Magnoliopsida > Poales > Poaceae > Raddia > Raddia distichophylla. The sequence continues at coordinate 407,875 of SPJY01000075.1, forward strand.
TGTGGATAACATAGACCCCGGGTACCCACACGGCGGGCCTAAGAGACCACCCGACAGGGATGGACCAAGTCAGGTGGATAATGACGTATACCACTCGGACTCTAGAAGGCTTGACCGGCAAGATAGAAGTCTATCCCTAATTAATAGGGAAGATATGCTTGTAATTCTGGATAACTACATATTTGGTTAGAGGATAGAGATAGGAATCCTACCTCGTAACTGACTAGGACTCCTCCTTGTAACCCCACACCCTCCACTATATAAAGGGGGGTAGGGGGCCATAGTTCGGCAGAGCATCCCTAGGTTGACCATCATCTCCACACCCATCCATGGAGAGTCATCTCCCTCCACATTGATCATCAGATCACCATATAATACCAGAGCACAGGAAATAGGGTATTACCTCCACCATGTGGGCCTGAACCGGTATAAATCCCTGTCTTGTGCTACCATCGAGTTTGGATCTTGTGTATCGCCCCATATATAATCATTGTCGGCGGTGACCCCCAGTTAGTCACCAGTCGACACCCTGGTCATGAGTCTCTCTCCAAACTGGCCAGGTCTTCAGCTATTTCATGTAATAAAGACAAGCTAGACCTAATTTGCATGCCTAACAACTCGGTTGCCATGTTCGTCCCCCTTTATTTCATTCTATAATTGAGCTGTCTAGAATTTTAATTTAATTCATTGTGACCTCTGGACATTCCCCGTCGTCAGTGTTTCGGGTTACAAATATTATCAAGTTATTCTTGATGATTTTTCTCATTTTTATGGACTTTTCCGTTGCGTCTAAAATCTGAGACTTTTTGCACCATCTTCAATTTCCTCGCCAATGTCCGAACTTAGTTTGCCATCACCATTAAAAACATTCAGTGCGGTAACAGTCATGAGTTCGATAAATCTATGTGTTAGTCCTTCTTTCTCTCCCATGGCATTGCACTCCGCATGTTATGTCTATATTCATCTTTGTAGAATGGAAAGGCTGAACGCGCCATCTGTATCACCAATGATGTCATTTGTTCCCTTCTCTTGCAAGTCATTCTACCTTCCTACTGAGTCGATGTCCTTTGCACCACCACCTACCTTCTAAATTGTCGCCCTACCACCACTTTTTCTCACTCTACAACATTATTTGACCTTTACGGTGCCCACACTACCTACTCTAACCTCTGTGCTTGGTTGCGTGTGCTACCCGAACTTATCTAACACTGCTCCTCACAAACTCATGCCTTTATCCACCCTTTGTGTCTTCCTCGGCTACCCCTCCAATCACAATGACTATCGTTTCCTTGACTTGTCCTCCAACCGCATCATCATTTCATGGCATGTTATCTTTTACTAATTAGCTTTTCCTTTTACAACCTCCACCTCCTCCCCATCATTCCCACCGACCTTGATTTTTAATCAGAACAAGCAGGTTCTCCTTTGCCCATTGTGCCTCGTTCTTCCTCTTTGTTTGTAGGTATGCCAGTTGCATCGGCCTCACCGACCGCCATGCCTAGCACTGACGGCTAGTTAGCTGCCTCTCCGCCATCGGCGTTCCTGCCGTCCATGCCATCGGTCGGACGGCCAGCGTCGGCCTCAACAGCTATTCTTGCCTCTGATGCAGCAACCTACTAATCTCGTTCCCTAGGTTGTTGCCAGCGGTGTGACCCCATCGTCAATGACCAATGCTCATCACATGGTCACTCGTCGGAATGCTGGTACTCGTAAGCGGCCACGTGAGTGCCTCATGCTCCACACAAGCACATACCGTTGTGCTTTTTCAGATCACAATTGGCGCAATGTCATGACAAAGGAATTGGGATCTTGTTCCTCGTCCCCTAGTGCTTTGTCACTGGCAAGTGGATCCTCAAGTGCAAGCAGCATGTAGATGGCTCTTTTGATATATATACAAGTCCAAGCAACATGTAGATGGATCTTCAAGTACCAGCAGCATGTAGATCCCAAAGAGCCACACTTTACTACTTTGAAGCATATTCAACAATATCTTTAAAGCACCCTTGAGCTTGTTTTGTTTTTGCATCATACCTGCCTCTTTTGACTAGACCATGCATTCAGACGCTAACTGGGTTGGTTGTCCTGACACCCGTAAATCCATCTCTACCTATGATGTCTTTCTCGGCATCATCCTGATGTCCTAACCCTCCATGAATCAACATAGCATGTCATGGTTTAGTGTTGAAGTTGAGCATTAGACCATTGCTAATGGGTTGCTGAGGCTTGTTGGCTTCGGCAACTTCTTTAGGAGCTTCATAACCCTCTTAGCCTCACGACCATTGTCTACATCGGCTACAATAGTGTCGTCTACCTCTCCACTAACCCTATGCAGGATCATCGTACTAAACAAGTTGATTTCGACATGCGATTTGTTCGTGAGTGTGTCGCTCTCGCACAAGTTTGCGTTCTCCATATTGCTACTTCGTCGAAGTATGCTAATATCTTCACGAACGGTCGGCCTCCCTTCGTCTTCAACAGGTTTCTCTCCAGTCTGAACGTCCATGCTTTTGATGTTCCTATTGCGGGGATTGTTAGCTTGGCCCAGCCAAAGCATTTGTGTCCCCACCGTTCTGCCTATAGCGAGTGTTACTGTATAGATGTGTCATGATATTACCGTACTAGTGGTCTCCTGTGATCAAGTGTGTATTAGTTTCCTAGTGTCTTTTCTTAGTTTCTCGATAATATTCTGTAAATCGATAGTCGAGATATAAAAGATCTTGGGGCTATAGCCTATATGTATCGTAGCTTGTCCACATAGCAATCCTCAATATTTTTTGTCCATCCATTCCTCGAAAAAAATGTGTTTGTTTTCATATACGCCAACAAAACCTTTCAACGTACCCGCTAAAATATCAGCGCCATGCAAATGCGCGAGTCGTGGAAAAGGTAGATTCATATGCATAGATGCATATAGAGATTAAAAAGTTGCATACTTTTTGTCAACATAGATGGAACTTGGACAAGGAGATCAAGATTGATTAAATAGTTGCATACTTCTTGTCGAACTTTATTGTCTAGATCAAGATGGCATCATAGTCGTATTTATGACGCATCATTGTCAGAGAAAAGGAACTTGACAAGCAACTCCCGTGCTGCGACTATCTTTCATATTTTTATGTCATGGGAATATCGCTGATCCAAACAAACCGGACAAAATATGTTTGTTAAATCATACTACCAAATCGAGATGAAATCCCCAAATCGTGGGTGGATAGACAGAAAGAAGGATGGCAATGGCAGGGGAGCAGCTCAGTGCAAGCAACAAGCACCACGTCGTCGACATCGCCGTGGACGGCGAAGGCGAACGGAAGTGGTTGCGCAAGCTCACGTCGGCGACGGTGAACACGGCCGTCCTGAGAGACCTGATCGCGCGGACGCCGATGCTGTCCTACATGGGCGAGCGCTCCGGCACCATCCTCCGGCCACGCACCCGGTGCGCGGACATCCCGGCGCTACACGCGGTGCGTGTCGTCGCCATCGGCCCCCTCCACCGCGGCGACCGCGGCCTCCCCTTCGCCGACGACGCCAAGATGCCCTTCCTGCGCTACCTGCAGGACGAGTGCGGCCTCGATGCCGACCTCTACGTGACGGCGCTGTCCGCCGAGCGCGACCGCCTCCGGGACGAGTACGCCGACGACGAGGTCGCCGTCGAGATGCTCGACGACGAGGAGAAGTTCCTCCGGATGCTGCTCCTGGACAGCTGCTTCATCATCGTCGTGAGCATGATGCTCAGCAAGGCCGGCGCCGGGAACGATGCCGACAGCGCGGCGCGGGCGGCGTCCATCAACCGGGAGTACTTCATCCTGCACATGGCCGTGGCGCAGCACGCCGAGGAGATCAAGCTTGACTTGCTGGTGCTCGAGAACCAGGTCCCCTTCCGCGCCGTCAAGCTGCTCGCCGCCGCGTGCGGCAGGCTCAAGCTCCGGCAACCCGTCGAGGAGCTCGTGCTTGGGTGCTTCGACGACATCTGCCCCAAGCGGGCGTGCCCGGCCGGCGACGGCGAGTTCCACCACGTCCTGCACCTCTTCCACTGGTCGCGCGTGCCGCCCAACAAGTACGGCATCCTCTCGACTCCGCTGAAGCTCGTGAAGATCAAGAAAGAGTCGGAGCGGCTGTTCCCCTGCTCCATGGAGCTGCGGCAGTCGGCGGTGTGGTTCCGGAGCGCGGCGGCGAGCTCCTCCGGCGACCTCGACATGGGGTTCTGGTCAAGGCCGGCGAGCCCGTTGGCGGTGATGACCATCCCGTCCTTCCACGTCCACGAGTACACGGCGGTGGTGCTGCACAACATGGTGGCCTTCGAGAAGTACTTCCACTGGGCGCACGGCGCGTGCGTGACTGCACACGTCGCGCGCCTCGAGGGCCTCGTCCGGTGCCCGCAGGACGCGGCATTCCTCCGCCGGCGAGGGGTCCTCGCCAGCACGCGGCGGACGGACGGCGAACTGGTGGCGCTCTTCCGGGAGCTTGGGGCGGAGACCGTCGGCGTGCGGCTGCCGGACGAATACGCCGCCATGGTCGACGCGGTGGCGCGCCACCGAGGCCGGAGGGCGAGCGCATGGTGCGGCAGCTTCGTGCTGCACTTCTTCCCGTCGCCGTGGGTGGCCGTCTCCCTCGCCGTCGCGGCGGCGCTCATCTTTGTGCCTTCCATGCTGCAGACGGTCTACACAATGCTCAGCTACATGAAAGCTAGCTAAGAATTCTCCGTAACATCGCAAAGTCATCTAAGCTTATAGGTGTCATTCCAAACTCGTCCCTTCCATATATGCCAGTGCAATTACTTTTAATTACTTTTACGTCCTACCATAAAAATCACGTCTTCCCTATATGCCATTGCAATCATTTGTAATGTCTTCCCTATTTTCCCTTTTGTCCGTGGTTTTCTGATCACCTAAAATAAAAAATTTTATCAAAATTTGATGTTTAAAATCATAACGAATTCAAGAAATTTCAAATTCAACTGAATACTAAAATTTGTTATTTTAAAATTTTAAAATCAGACCGAAAAAAAATGAAAATGTAGCCAAAAATTTTAAATTTGTCAAATCAATTTTTTTAAAATCTAGTCATATTTAAATTTGAAATTGACGAAATTTTATTTTGTAAAAACAAGCCAAAATATTAAAATTTTAAATTTGACAAAAAAATAAATTCTGAAAAGGCCAAAATTTTAAATTTAGTTTGCCAAAATTAGGTAATTTGAACAAATTTGAAAATTATGAAATTTGACCAAACTTTTAAATTATAATCTTCAATGTTTTACGAAATTTGGATAGATTTTCAAATTTGGGTCTACTCTTGTAGTGAGCATGGTTAATATAATAGAATAGAGATAATAAAAACAAATTGCAATGACATAATTCGTAATAGTTATTTTGCGATGATACAAATGAATTACGATTCAAACCTGTCACGACTCAAAGCATATGCTGAGCAAAAGTTTTCACATTTTATTAGGAAAACACTCATGTTCTTCTGTATGCACGGAGCGATGTTTCCCACGGAGACTTATGGGTCTGTCTTTTTCCAAGCTGACAACGAAATATCGCCAGATCAAATTGCTGTCGAGTAAACAACCGAAGCAATCATGACAAGTTGCTAACGCAACATGGATTCAATAGTCATACTGTCCTGATTAACAAATAGTTCCAGTGTCCTGTGGTCACAATGTCCTCTTCCACTGTGCCATCTCGTGCAATGTTACCATTGGAAAGGGATTCCAGGACAAATGTGTGAAGACGGTGGATGAGCTTGACAAACAACGAATATGACTTGGCGAGGTTTTGCGCGTCTATGCTTTTTTTTTATGAGCAAATAAAAAAATATCACAAACTGATGAATAAGAAATCGTTACTCTTTTGGCTTTTTATTCCAGATATTATTTTATTATTTAAAAATATTTTAAATGTCTAAATCGTATTATGGGCTATTAACATGATATGTTATGGTTTCATTTTTTAAAAGTTTTTTTTAGAATTTTTTGTCGGCCACAAAAGTTAAAATGAAAAAAAAGAATGAATTAGAATTTTTTAATTGGTCACAAAGTTAGAATGAAAGAAAAAATGAATTATTTTTTAAGTCAACTATTTGTGAATCCTATTTTTTAAAAATGGCTAAATTTTTTTTATGGACATCTACATTGAATTATGGCACTACATGCTTCTAAACTATAATTTTATTTTTAAACTTTTATTATTTATTTCCATTATTTATTAATTAATTTTGTATAATTTAATATCTCCAATGTTTAAATTCATTTATAAACCCTTGCCATGAATTTTTTTATTGCATTTCGGAAAGCTCTAGTTTTTTTTTTGTTTTTTATGGGGTGATGTGGCGCAATCAGGGAGCGGCTGGTAGCCCCCTATAATGCAGATTTGAATTTTCGTA
>SPJY01000075.1:414913-477620 GCA_005191435.1 Raddia distichophylla
ATATTATCGGTATAAACCTTTTTGATAATCTATGTAATATCCTCCCCCTCTTCACGTCAATTATAAATTTTTGAGTAATAGCATGAACAACAAGCATATGCTCAAGAATTAACTCGAATTGTATACATACTTTCACTTGAGTATGAATTTATGACGTGAAAATATCATAAATATCAGAAGATCATAGGCTTTATGTTGTAAAACCTATTATAGTCAGTTTGATCTAGCATGATCAATATATGATTTAGGCTATACGTACTTGTGTCACCTTGGAAAATATATTGCTATTTGTCTCCAAGACATTGGTGCACACGAGTTTAACAAAGTGTTCTTCACACACTGATTCCTCTGAAGGAAAGGGAAAGTAAATGATCCAAAATTTTGGCATACAATTTACTTTATTCCATGCAAGATTAATAATCTTACTTTTTCTTTAATATATGCTATAAGCATAATGTTCTATTCATCTTTTCAAAAACGGCTCTTGTCCAACAGAGAAGTAACTGAATAGAACAATTTAGATCATCTCATGATCTAATGAGGTATGGAAAAGGAAACATCCATGTGTTAGATTTTCATTTAAATCAAGATGATATTTGTTCAACATCGCGGACATAATCAAAATCTCTTGAGAGATTTTTTTTATGCCAATAATGATGTCTCGAAATTATCCAATGAGAATTGGATCATAATTTTTCGTATACCATATGGCATTATCACCTTTTAATACACACTTTGTCAGTTAAGACAAATATCAGTAACAACTAGTTACATAGTCTTTTAACCAAAAGACTATTGTGCATAGTGAATACATTCACATAGGATTTATCCTCTCCAAATATGCAATTTGGACATTGAGTTGTCATTTATGACAACACAAGTGACTGTTATAGTCATTTTGCATAACCAAAAGATATCTTTTTTATCAAATATAGTCATACATGACAGAGGATTTTCCTCAGCCATGGACCAATTGCCAATTAAAGTGACTTAATATCCACTATGCCAAATAACCTTTTGGCAATCATGATATCCACCAATAAATAGGTGAGTGACATCAATATCAAAATCATGATAAAGGGGATCACAATGATAGGTGTAGACCTTAATATGGCTGTGGGGAATATTTTATCACTACCATTATTAATGGTCTCCGCACCAAAAAAAGTAGTCACCAATCAAAATCAAATAATTGGCAATTATATTATAAAAAGATAATCCCAATAAAATATTTGGAGCTATTTGCCAAATATTTCATCAAAGAGAGATGATATTTACATGTAACGTACTACAGGCATACTACCTGTCCGTACCTTCTAGTTACATGAAATGAGTGTAATATGGACACACTCTAAATTATCCCCTCCAAGGATAATATCAATTTCTTAGAATTTTCCCTTCAATTTTCGGGATATTTCCGATGTCATCGGTTTCGATGGAAAATAGAAAATCCATCAATAATCCCAAAAATCCATAATACTGAAAACTAACCATAAATATATGGTTTCAATATTTTCTAGCATTTTCCCATAATCTTCTGCATTTTATTTAAGCCAAATAACTTAAAAACAGTCAAATAATGCAGAAGAATAGAAAATTCGATAACATTGCGATTGGTTTATACACTATGAAGGTAGTCATTAGTTGCCTTGCAACGAGTGTAGACTTCTCAGTAGTGCGCGAGTGAATCACTGCTATATACATGGACTTCATCCCCAAAGGAATAAGCGATACTACAGTCGCAGTCAATGCAATAGACTCCACTACCTTGTGCTTTCACCAACTCATAGAAATTAATCATCGAAATGAATGTAAACCAATTACATAAACGCAATGCAAAATTAACGAATGATGTAGACCTTTAATTATGAGCGAGCTACTCTCGCTATGGCCGAGCCATAGGACCCATACTAAAAAGGTAATCACCAACTTGCAATGCCAAAATTCTGCAAATTTTAGTTAAATCAAAATAACTAAAATAATAATCAGTGCAGAATATAACAAACTGACGTAGACCTTTTAGCAATGAGCGGGATACTCCCACCATGGACATAGATGTGCCATAGGACTCATGCCTTGCGCTAATTTTAGCACTTAAGGTAATCGTCAATATAATTTTCTAGTAATAAATTCTGCAATTCAAGTAAGTAAAGAACTTAAATAATAAACAATGCAGAATATAATAAAGTGATGTAGACCTTGTAGCAATGGGATAGAAAAATCCAGAAAAATCAGAAAAAATCACAAAAAAAAATCACAAAAAATTCAGAAAATTCACAGAAATTCATATCATCACAAATACATAGACTCATAATACACCCAAACAATACACATGTTGGTATAAGCTGATAAATCAAATTATTTTACAAGTGTAAATGAAAAACTGTTAAGTAAAGCAACCACATGAGATGTTTCATGGAAAAAATAATCATTATAACTGACTAGAGTCCAAGTCTTCACACTTCAGCAATGCAGATAGCATCTACAATAAAGCACAGTAAATATTAACCACTTGCATGTGCTAATAAAGCAGGCAAACATAGTTATTAAAAAAGAGTAATCAGTTAACTCATTCAAATTAAATTATTTACTATTGACAAGTATCAATACTGTACTTGCACAAAAAATATTGAGAATGCTACTTGATTTGGTTCACATATTATAATTACCTGTGTATACAGAGCTTCATATATATCAACTAATAGCATTGTTACCTCCAACACAGCCTAACTCCTGATAGTGATACTTGTTATTCCAAATACTTTTCTAGCTATGCTAGCAGGAGAATAGTAGGACTAAAAGTAAACAATACGATATAGCATCAAAACCAATAAAAATACCTGACTGAAACACTTTTTAGTTTTAACAGTTAATCAGCTGAAATGTCATCAAATCCAAGCAAACCAAGCTGTTAAGGCATTGCCAAAATTCAGACAAGCACAAGTTGTGTGATGGGGCCAGGGGTCTAAAATTTGTGTCAAATACAAACTGAATTTAACAGCAAGTTCATCAAATAGCATCCATATAGTTCTGTTATCATTATACACCCAAGATTGGTGGTTGAACTGTAAATTAAGTTGCAGGTAGCTAGGTTTGAATCAGAAATTTACCTCTGTTTGAAGTTCACACATTATCTCGTACATGTCTAGACTTCTCTGGTGATCTTTTACTCATAGCAATTGCCTCTCCAAAACTGAGTAGAGTGGCTAAACTATTCTTAGTTATCGCAGCAAAGCATTTATCCCTCAAAGATTGGCTGCAATCAAAAACTTGGTCACAGAGCTGACATTCAACAGCAAATAGAAGTTTGACCTGTTTCAAACAGAGATAGATATTACCAAAGGCATGTTATGGAATACAGCAAAGCATGTTATGGAATACAGCAAATAGAACTTTACAATAATGTGATAATGCCTTTACAATAAGACATTTATAAATTTTACTATAATCTTAGCCTAAATTTACAATAATGTGATAACCAATTTATAACAATGTGCTAATCAATTTACAATAGCATGCTAATCAATTTACAATAATGGGGCAAGGAACTTTGATCTTATACATCAATTCTCAAAAAAAAAAATCTTATACACAGAGCACGACAGCATAAACGACCATCTGCAAATACAGGAGCAAGCTTAAACCAACAGAGGCAAATTCAAATTCAGAGCAGCGGGAGCAAGCTGAACAAATGCAAATTCAGAGCCATTTCTGCAAAATAAGTAGAAACAAACTACTGATAGAAACCTGGATTGCTAGGAACGTGCCATCCCACGATCTACCAATCTCAGGTTATAATCGTGCACACCGCACGCACTTGCCATCGCCATCAAGCAGGTTCGGCATCCTGTCAAAAGCCTCGTGTGTCCATGGAAGCAGCAATTAATGAGCTCCAAGTTCTTGCCATGGCAGCTGAGAGATCGGGGTGTGCTGTTACCTGTACGGCATCTGCAGCGGGTAGCGGAAGCCGGAGTTCTGGTTGAGGGAGGCGTCGGCATCGAGGTCCTCCTCCGTGAACCACGCCGGCAGCCGAGTCGACGGGCCGGCGAGGTCCATGATCTCCTGCCCCTCTTCCGCCGTCGGGATCTTGGCGCCGGAGAAGAGGACGTAGATGGCTTCGGCGGCGGGGCTTCAGCGGCTAGGGCGCGACGGCGTGGCGCGGCGGCGGCGGCGGCTAGGCTAGGGCGCAACGGCAAACCTTAACAGCTACACCTAAAAACCTAGATCTAGATCCAATCCCCTCCAGATTCGAGCTCACCATTCACCTCCTCCACCAAAACCCGGCGTCTAGTTCGCCTCTGGGCCCCTCAACGCCGGCGAGCCGCCGTGAACGAGAGGAGAACCTTGGCCGAACCGATGGAGGAAGGGGGAAAACGAGGAGAACGGGAGAGGAGAGCAGAGGGAGAGAGGAAGGGGGAGACCTGAGGGAGGACGGGCTCGGGTCCCCTCCCTCTCTCCTCCGACGAGGCCGCCGGAGAGGGAGAGGGAGGGGGCCAGCGAAGGCGGCGGCGGCGCTCGGGTCGGGGGAGAGTCGCAGGCGCTCGACTTTGGGGGAATTGAGGCGGTCTCGTTCCGAGAAGCTGTTGATGCGCAAGTGTGAGGCTGCGAGTTGATAGACGGGCCGGGTGGGCTTTATTTCGTCGGCCGGAACCGACGGAAATAAAGCTCTATTTTCATCGGTTTCAGAAAACCGACGAAATTACAGCTTTATTTTCGTCGGTTTTTTAAAACCGACGAAATTAATATGGGCCGACGAAAACACTTCGTTTTCCTGTAGTGCCAGTTAGTCACCTGTCGACACATATTGGTTGTAGCGCTTCTTTAGGGAGGTCCACAGAGCCAGATGACTATCCTCCATCATATACTCGGTCTTCAAGTTCGGGTGAAGATGGTGGCGCATAAAATACAAGGCCGAGAACTTGATCATGCCAGGGATAGCATGTGTGCCCTCTGTAGGAGGGAAATAATAGCACCAAGGGCGCGGGCGTTCAAATTGATCTTGAGATCCATAGTCAAGGTCAAATAGTTGCTCCCATCGGCAGCGATTGGAGCACATTCCCGTTTGTTAATGTCAGACATATCCTACATAATTATGCATATATTTACTTTGGGAAATATAACATGCTCATTTGCGATATTAATTAACGATTCACCAGTTTGCCATAATAAACAAGACTACGAGTCTAAACATATTGCATAAAGGCAAACAAGTAATTCACATGTATTTGCAAAAAATAAAGACTATAGGCTTTAAGCACAGGAATATGCAAATATAGTGAATTTACTATTAAACGGGGCAATAAAATAGTAACAAATATTAAATCTACAGGATTAATTGCAAAATAATTAATATTTCGGTTCGGCCCAAAAGAGCTCTGGTTGTTTCTTTTTTCCTCTTTTTATTTCTTTCTTTCTTTGCCTACCCCCTACCCCCATTCGGCCCATGCTAGGCCAGGCCCAGCCAGCCCACCATGCCCCTCCCCTTGTGGTGGCTAGGGTTTCACTCTAGCATGGCATCGGCGACGATTACTCGCGGCGGCACGACAAGCGTGGCGCGACGCGAGGCGGTGCGAGTCTGCAGGACGCGGCGGCGGCGAGGGGCGATGCAGAGCGGCGCAGGATTTTATGGGAGAGCGTGAAGGTGGCGGCGCTACCGTTTATGGGACGACGGCGGCAAACAGGGCCCGGCGGCGCAGGGTGGTGCGTACATCGGCGGGACAGTGCCGGGCGGCGGTCCGTCTATGGGACGGCGACGGCCGACAGAGCTAGGCGGCACGGAATGGCGCGCGCATCAGCGAGACAGCACGGCCGTCTACGGGACGGCATCAGCAGACGATGCCCGGCGACATAGCCAGAGGTCGGCGTGCCCAGTGGCGCGGGGCGTGCCTACAGGCCGCGAGAGAATAATATTGATCTACTAACTTTTGTGCATTAGAACGAAATCATGAACAAAGAAGATTAAATCTACTAATGCCGAAAATACTAATAGATCGAAATGAACAACAACGATCTACTAGATCGAACAGCGAAAACAGTAGATCGAAACTTAACAGATTTGTTTGCGATAGTGACATACCAGCGGTGACAAACCTGAGAGTAACTTGTGTTGATAATGTGTTGTAAAAAAGTTATCGCACACACGCAAACACAATCACAATAACAGGGGACACAGATATAGAGAGAAGAAAGCCAGGCACAATGATCTTTATTCATACTCTTGTTTACAAAGAGCTTCCACCTATTATATAGCCTAGCCTAGGCCTGATCATGAGAAGCCTGACCCGGTAACCCGGCCCGAAAAAGCCAGGCACAGCCTGACCGGTGCATCGGGTTGGGCTCAGGCCTCAATCTGGAGCCTAGACGTCAGGCCGGGCCTAGCACGAGCCCAAGATTTAAGCGATTTTAGCTGTGGTCGAGCCGAGCCATCGGGCTTCAGACCGAGCTCAGGCCTGATTTTGGAGCCCGATGCACCAGGCCTAGCTGAGCTCAGGCCTGGTCCCGCGAGACTGGGCTTTTCCAAGCCTAGCCCGGCATTTGAACAGGTCTAGCCTAGCCTATATATGGTGTTGCCCATAATAACCCTATGGATAACCCTAATAGGAATGAGCTTCCGGTCCATAAGTCACCTAGGGTTACAACACTCGTGTTGCCCTTCCCAAAGTTTAGTTGAAGCTTATCAGCAAAGAAGTTATGTTACAAAAGTCGGATAAAATCTATATACATTTTCATTCACTTGAATTCGTATATCAATGGTCTACGGTTACCAATTCACCCCGGGTGGGTTCTAGGAATGAGAGCACTTATGTATCGAGGGGCTTTAGCACAAAACGAAGTAGCCTGCTACGAGGAAAGCCACCATACGAAAAGGGCGGGTCATCCGCAGAAGTAGTGCGAAGAATGCTAAGAGGAGCAGATCCAGTATGATGAACGATGCAGACCACGTTTCATATGAAAATGGGCACACGTGGTAACCTGGTAGGCATTTAACATCAAAAGTAACTACATCTCAATTTTTAACGGTGTCTCTAATGGTTTTAGTTCATCCGTGTAAACGGCCACAACTTTTGTAAAACTGAAAATGACAACTTTAAGAGTCAATAAAATAAATTTCAAGTTCAAAATATCAACCGAGATTTGGCTACAAGTTTACGATCATAAATATACTTTTTTAATATTACGTGGAGTTAGTAATATTTTGGGCTTAGGGAGGAGTTGGGGCGTTAAAACAATCTACACAGAGTATTAGTTCAACATATATTCTCGATTAAAAATTTGCGATTGCACGTGCTATTTTACAACTAAGATTGACCAGGCCACTTTTTTAAAGAAAATAATACATTTTCAAAAGCCCCATTTAGCGACCAGCCCATCCTAATGGACCTGTAGGGTAAGGAAAAACAGGTAATCTATTCCTTAAAAAAAAATCTTGGAGATTCTGTCCCAATGGCATGTGGTGCATGCCGATAAAAAGGGCAGCACAATGTCAATGGCTTATTTAATACTCCCTCAATCCCAAAATATCCCAAAATACAAGACGCACACGGACGAACTTCTTAAGATTCAAATGCTTATAGTCAACATATCAAGTGGCAAGCATCACCAACCGTATCGCATGCAAAATTTGCTTATATCAGTCCGGAAAGAACTTTCTTCGTCGTCTACATGACAAGACAACAATTTGACGGGACATGAAGTGAACTGCATTGCATACAAAGGACCAAAATTACAGAACCAACGCAGTTCCATCCCGTTACTCTTCCATAAGATTCTCTTCGGTCTGCTGCTGAGAAACTTTGACCTTGATCTTGTTGGTTTCAACCTTCTTGGGAAGTAGATGAATATCTTGATCCAGCTCCTTGGCATCCCTCCACTGTCCCTGGGTTTTACCCGCCTTCTGCCTGTTAAAAAACATATCGTGCATAATAAGGCAACTAAACCATTTCAAGAACTAACAAGAAATTGATCATATCAGAGTACAGGAATCAACCTGTTTGTAATATATATCTTCTGCCGGTCATTTCTAATCTTTGAAACAATAGGGATAGCCTTTAGGGCTTGACGAGTGAGATTCCGGTCATAGCGCTCTGGCCTATTCCTCTTCCTCTCAAACTCGAAGGTGGAGTCCTGGTTGATTTTAAAGAATAATTAGATTGTTATTCACAAAGCAAAAAATATGATGTCTACTTACTACTGCTGAAAGAATATGGGCAAAATAACGAGCTCATTACCTGTGTCATGTCCTTGCCATGCAAGCATCTGTATGCTTTCGTCCATTTAACCTTGCGAGGATTCCTCTTCATCTTGAAGTTTTTATGGCATTTGGATCGACAAAACCGAAAGATCTGCCAAGGGGGCAAACAATCCATTTATGAAGCACAAACAAAATATGCATTATTTAAACTAAAAAAAGTAGGTCCAGACTTCTAAGGCACAAATAAAAAAAATATACATGATTTAAAACAAAAAAGTAGTTCTGACTTCCATGGCACGAATCAAAATTTGTGCCTACCATTAATTTTGAAGAAAAATTAGTTTTATCAAAAACAAATTGAAATATTGGGAAACATTAACAGAAAATAAAATGTTCGAGGAATAATTCATGATAAGCATTTGTCACTGTCAATAACTAGGTGGCAATTTTTCAAATGCCGCAGCAATCCTATCTTATCTTGAGGCCATAGAAACAAGGTAAAAAAAAGAGGGATGTCAAAACGGGTAATTCTTATCATCTCCTGCATTCAAATACGGTGTACATTTCTTCATTCCTATTCCTATTTATGTTTCCGTAACGAAATGTTAATTCACATAGAAATATATATGATATTCATGTCGGCTAAACTGAATCAGATAAACTTTTGCCCTCCTAAAGGGCAAACAATTGCAATTTTAAATTGTCATTCTGATGCCATATACTAAACATAGCAACCGGGATTTATCTACCAAAATGTAGTATGAAGCCCAAATACATGTTGATGGCATTACATATTTGTCCAGGAAAATTTCAAACAGAACTGGTGCTATTTATAATTCAATCCACAGTAAAATTGCATAACCTTATAGTTCTTAATAAGGCAATATTAACGTTAACTCTATAGGTCATAGTTGATGAGAATGCAACCTTATCCAATGTTCATTCGAAAAGATAAGAGATTCTTGATGAAATGATCAATATATATTCGGGAAAAGAAAGCACACAAATAACAAGAAATTGCATGAACAATCCAATGTGATACATAGATGGATAGGAATACCAAGAGCATGAGATCTCATACAGAAATGAACAGGGACTGTTTGTATTATGGCAAGTAATGTCCTTCTTTACACACTTGCATTCAAATGAACAACAAGCTAGTACAACACAATAGACAAATCACAGCACTAATAGCAACAAGCAAACCTAGCATAACATTGGGCTAACTAAATATAATAAAGGGATGCTAGCTCGTTTATCTTTCAACACCGACGCAAAAAAAAAAAAATGTACTGTGTACATAGTGTAAAACCCTTAATACTCCATATTACAGTAGAAGCTTATTAACTTGGGTGAGAGCAACTTTGTTCTGCAGA
This sequence comes from Raddia distichophylla, assembly GCA_005191435.1. Lineage (NCBI taxonomy): Eukaryota > Viridiplantae > Streptophyta > Magnoliopsida > Poales > Poaceae > Raddia > Raddia distichophylla. The sequence continues at coordinate 424,481 of SPJY01000075.1, forward strand.
TAGTGATTTCTAGGGAGGCTTTTCACATCTGGGTTGGCATCAAGCACTGCCACGCTTCCAACAATAAGATGCAAATCGAAATATATTTCAGGAAAACATAGGCGGTAATTTTCACACTATTATTCACGTGCACTTGTCTCAGTGGAAACGTAAATCAGCAAAAAACAGTAGAGAATATAGCAACAAATCCAAATACAGTCCAGTAAACGCTAAAACCTGAATCCCATGGGAAATTCCTCTATCTAACAACAAAAACCTACAGCTCCGGAGAACAAGGGAAGGAATAAGAGAATGAGCACGCGGACCTTGGCGTCGTTGCGGACAAACTGGATGCCGTGGCCGGGGTAGATGGTGGAGGAGCAGAACCAGCACTTCTCCAACCTCATCGCGCCGCCTCCGTGGTTGGCGCGACGCTACCACCTTCAAGTCGCGGGGTGCTGCACAGAAAACCGCCGATCAGGTAGGGGCAGATTCATGGAAGAGTACTAGATCAAGATGAGGCGGGGACCTGGGACGATGGAGGAGCAGGCGAGGAAGGCGTACCGGCGGCCGTAGAGGAGAAGGGCGCGGCGCCGCAGCCGTGTGGGGGGTGTGGAGGGGGAGGAGTACCCGTCAGCCCTAGGTATTGGCTTCGGCGGCTGGAAAGTGAGAAGGCGAGGAAGTGCTGGCCAACGGCCCGGCCTGGTTGTCCCACGGGCCGAAGCCAGCCCGCTTACCGACGGACCGGCCTGTTTTCTCAATTATCATTTTGAAAATTGAGAAAGGTACTTAAATGTAATAGAAGGGAGAATTGTGTTTTTACCCTGGTTTTGAAAGCTAATTATAATTTTGCCCTCATTTTTTTCCAGATTGTGATTTTGCCTCTGTTTTTTCTGATTGAACCAGCCGTTTGCCCTTATTTTCCACTCCGTTAACCTGAGACCACTTACCTACGTGAAAAAGAAAAGGAGAAACCCTAGTGGTGGAGGCAAGTCGACGGCGCAGGCGAGCGGTTGAAGCAGCGGGCCGTGCAGGACGACGGTGACGTGGGCGGGCTGATCAGTGGCGCAGGCAGACCGGCGGCTACCCTATTGGATTTGTGGATTGTAGGTTTAATATGGAGTTCTTCAATGCGGATTTCCTCTGCATGGATGCAGTCAACACATTAGAAGAGGCTAGATAATTTCTTATATATTTGCAGTTCGTATTTTTGCCTAACTAATCTTTAGTACAACTAGTTGATTGTGAATTTTTTTCTTATGATTTGTAGATTGAATCATGGCGAGTTTGAGGGTCCATTGATCTTGGTCCTCGTTCCGGGATTTCAGTTCAACTATCTCCGGACCAAATACGCATATAAGTAAGCAGAAGTATGCCCGCCCTAGAATGCTTCCAAGGGCGCCCCGTGTGACTCCAGCTTAATACCAAGCTCTATTCTCATGATGGTGAGCTCTGCTTTCAAATCCAGCGGCTACTATGGGTATGTATAGTGGTTGATCGTAAGCACTTCACTCTGGCTCGCCCAAAGATTTCGTTTGCTTTTGGACTTGAGACAAGATTCTGTAGTCTCCCTCTGGCGCATTTAGCTAGCTGCTAAACGTATGTATATTGAAATCTCAAAATGTATCTACAACCTTTACCTGATTACAATAACCAGGAAAAGCCCACCGATTTACCCGTTTTCACACACAAATGAGAGAGCCACATACTCTGATGAGGAGGTAGTTGGAGTTAGTGAGGAGGACCCATACTCTGACACTGAATCACTTATGGCACAAAGTGATAGCAGCTATGACACTGATATGGCTGCATCATCTGACTTTGATTGCTTTGACCTTGAGTATGATCTTGAGGGTGACATAGTTGATGATGAGGACGAGGACGATGTTCCTATCCTTTCATATGATGTTGATGATCCATGTATTGATAAAAAAAAATGTGGTGTTCCCAGATGTGGAACAGTGCAAGGCAGTGATAACCCATCATGCAATCTTGAATGATCATGCTTTCTGTATCATCAAAAAAGATAAGATAAGATTTAGAGCCATATGCAAGAGAGCAATTAGCGGTTACAAGTGGTAGTTTTATGCATGTACCGGCAAGAAGTACATTGGATGCAAGGTAAATTCAGATCTTCCATTTTTTTTGTCATTTTTTCATTGAGTTAAAATGATTCACATTTCTTTTTTGCATTCTTATCTTGTAGGTTAAGACGAGTGGACCAAAGCATACCTGTGGTTCAGTCAACAATTGTGGCGATACGATGGCCTCAAATAAATGGGTAGTTGACCGAGTACATGTTGCAGGACAAACCCACAATGACACCAATAGAGTTGCAGGTTGAGTTGATGAAGAAGCATCAGGCAGATGTACCATAGGACAGGGTCTTTAGAGGCAAAGAGAGGGCACTTGACAATATAAATGGGAAGTGGGATGATAGTTATAATTTGTTGCCTACTTATCGAGCATAGGTACTGAAATCAATACCTGTTAGTGTCGTTGAGATAGACACTGAAGAGCACAATTGTGATGTGTGTTTCAGGAGGTTCTTTGTTGCTCTTAAACCATGCATTGATGGTTTTTTGCAAGGATGCAGGCCCTACATTGCTATGGACTCCACTCACTTGACAGGAAGTGTCGGGGATAAAATTACGGCCCACTGCCATGGCCCACTCCCTGACGGCTCAATCGAACAGCCTCCTAGGGCCTGGCTCCCTAGTAGGTTCTATCAGGCCCATGCGCATCCTACCGAACAGCTTCCTGGTTGGCACGGTGCGTAATGGTCTAGGATTCCTATTTGAGTCCGACTAGAACAAGAGTTCTGCAAGGCTACATGAAGACCCGGACGTTGGTTTTCCGGATTGGAATAGGAGTCGTGATCCCCAAGAATTGGAGTATACCTTATCTACCTTGGGATGTGTTTGGCATGTACTGAGTTCATTACGATCTTGTAGTTAGCCCGGCCCGATTATCCTTCGGTAGGTCGGTTCATCAACACTATATAAACAGGGCCCCTACGGCGTGTAGGGGGGCCAGAAGATCGCATATTACTTCCCTGTACACTCATAATCTCACCGAGACTTATTCATCTCGTCGAGTTCCACCTTGTAATCCTCTTAGATATAAAGAAAGCTGGACGTAGGGCTATTATCTCTCCCGAGAGGCCTGAACCAGGGTAAAAACCTTGTCTCCCTGTTCGTCGCTGGTTGCTGTTCATGTTGTTTGGCGTGTCTCCTATCTCCCCTTCTCAAGAACCTTAATCGACTTGAGACCGATATCTCAACCGTCGGCAGGAAGGTCAAGAGGTCAGTTGGCATCAGCTGTTGCAGTGGATGGTCATGATTGGCTATTTCCAGTGGCATATGGAGTGATTGAGACAGAGTGTAAGGAAAGTTGGACTTGGTTCATCCATAACTTGAAGACAACTATTGGTACTCCTATAGGTTTGGTCATCGGTACAGATGCAGGCAAAGGAATAGAGGGGGCTGTAGAAGATGTGTACGCAGGAGTGGAACACGGAGAATGTATGAGGCACTTGTGGAAGAACATGAAGAAAAAGTACCATGGTCCTTTGTTTGCTCAGAATACGTGGGCAGCTGCCAAGAGCTTCACGATTGAGAAGTTCAACTACCACATGGACAAGATAGAGGAGAAGTCTCCTGATGCACTTTTCTGGTTGGATGACCATCATTCATATGTGTGGAGTAGAAGCAAGTTCTTCAAAGACTGCAAGGTAGATTACATCGATAATAACCTCTTTGAATGTTTCAATAGCTGGGTGTCAAAAACTAAGGATCAGCAGATTGTCGAGATGCATGACAAGATAAGACAGATGATCATAACCAAGTTTGTTTTGAGAGCCAAGATTGCTAGCAACATGGAGGGAAGAATAGTCACAGCTATTACCAAGGATCTGAATGCTAAAAGCAAGACTATCAAGGACCATGAGGTATTAATATGTGGAGTTGGGACAGCTGAAGTAAATGTGTCAACCATCAGGTATGGTCAACTTGGAGCAAAAGACATGTAGTTGTAGGACTTGGCAATTGATTGGTAAGCCCTGCAACCATGCTCTATCTTTCATTGCAAAGCTTAATAGAGAGGTACAGATGCATGAATTTGTCCATGAATACTTCTCTGTCGAGAGGTTCAAAAAGACATATGCAGGTGTATTTAATCCAATAGCATAAAGCAACAATGGTCGTGTGTTGATCTAGGATACAAAATCAAGAAGCTTAAATTAAGGAGGAAACCTCGGAGGTCGAGAGTGTCTAGGATCAAGGCGTCTGATGAGCCTGGCACTAGTAAGAGGAAACAATGCACTGAATGTCATGAACTAGGCATACTGCCAAGCACCGCCAAGGAGGTCTCACAACTAGTCAAAAGAGAAGGCTATCTTCACAAAATCAAAGTGCAAGTGCCACTCCAAGTGACATGGGAGGAGGACGGCCACCAATTGGAAGAGGAAGGGGAAGGGAAAGGGGAGGGGAAGGAGAAGAGGGGGGCTAGCTGCATGGTTTGATGCTTGAATGTAATGTTCGGAATGAACATGTAATAGTAGCATAGTGTTACTTGCATTTGTTAGTTCTATATCGGTGGTTTTGTTATACATTTATGTTTATGGGGTGCATGATCTATACATGTAAAAACTAGCTATGTTCTACATCGGTGATGGTTTGGCATTGATGCTTTTGACGTTAAGCATTTGGACCCCTTATGTGATGGTAGTTAAGTATGATTTCAATCCAAATTGTTGTGAAAATTTTTCAATGTTGATCTTAATGTCTCTGTGAAATACTAGTCTAGGTGAGCTATCATGTCATTGTCGAAATATTTTTGAAAAATATGTCCTCAAAGTAAGGAAATATCATAATGTACTAATTATAAAAATGAGTGCAAATAAGAAAATACATGTGTCATCGACATCGTTAAGTACACTTAATGGAATAGGGGTAAAGGTAGTCTTCAATTTGAAAAAGTAAGTGCAAAATCACAATCTGGAAAAAAACGAGGGCAAAATCACAATTAGCTCTCAAAAAAAGGGTAAGAACACAATTGCCCCTAAATACAAAGGTATACTGTGCATAAGCTCAACTCACAATGAAAAGGTATTTTAAATGTGCATAAAAAATGGTTTAGAAATTTTTGGCAATGTCATAAAAAATGTTGCAAATATACAAGAAAAATGTTGTAATACTAATGTTGTATGTCATGGCTTACAAAATGGATAATATAGAACTCTTCCCAAGTAAGGGAAGCCTTGATAAGGATTTTTTTATAAAAGGTGAGAGATTGAAGAGGAAGAAGCCAATGTATCCAAAGATGATCCCGCTTGCTCCTACACGTGTTCCTTGTAGCTTCTTCGCCTCCAAAGTTGTGGATATAATTCTTCTACTCCCTTAGCCTTTAGGAAGGAAGAAGCCAATATATCCCAAGATGATCTCGTCTACTCCTATGTTTACTCTTTGCGGCTTCTTCACCTTCGAAGTTGTGGATCTGATTCTCCTGATCCCCTTAGCATCCAAGGGATGTCCTCTTGCTCATCACTAAGCTCACATGTCGAATTTGTTTGGCTAGTAGAATTTATTAAGAATTTTAGTTTCAGTTTTCTTTATTTACCCACCATTGACCATGGTGGTTGGTGCCAACTCATGTAACAACTTTTGAAATCACAGTATGATCATGGCAATATGATGTTGATATGCATGATTAATAAAGATAAATGGTAGGGATGTCACACACCGAACGGGCCGGCCCATCGGACGGTTTGGCACAACGAAGGCCCCAAAACACTTGTTATATACACAACGATTATACACGTTAAATAGTCTGCTAGACCGTTCGAGATGCCTAGACCCTTAGGAGCAATCCACTGGTCCCTACGTTCGGCGTGTCGAATGGTCTACTGGACCATCCAAAACACTCAGACCCTAGGTGGCCCCTTCTTTGGACCCAACAGTATGACATCAGACAGTCTGCCAATTGTGCAGTACACCTAGAACTAGGGGTCGCATTTTTAACCATTTACTCGATTACTCACAAGTAAAAACCTGGTGTTCGTTTTCAACCCGTGGGCACATGAATGGGTGAAACTCTTTGTCTGATGGGTTCGTGGGCTTGGTTATGGATATGCCTTATCTGTACCCTCCCACCCATTTACCTAACTGCATCTGAGACCTAGGTTGTCCTAGCCATGGTGCCCAAAATGGCCCAGCTTGGACGGGCCCACCTGGCCCAGTTATGCCTCACATCTAGTAGTATAGCAGCCAACAACCATAATTCCCCCATCTCCACCCACCTTTTTCCCGGCTACCACAACACAAAGCGAAAAAATACCCTATTTAGCCTCCTTTCACATGCTAATCTCCCGCCCTAGGCCGGATCCTCTCTTCACATATTAGGCTGAGCCTACTCCTGGCACACCTTCCTTTGGGCCTTTCTTTCTCTCCTGCTCAGCCCCCTCTCCCTCCCTTGGCTCTGCGACCCATTCAGTTTCACTGGCCTGCCTGCGAGCTATGGCCCATTCAGCTCGTCTCCTCTCCTTGTTGCCCTGTTCTGTTTTGCCTCCCGCTTGGCTCATCACTGCCGTTACTGGAGCCTGCTCAACGTGCCACTTCCTTGCCGACGCGTTCACATGATGAATTTCCTGGGAAGCCCCTACAGCTTGACCCACTTGCCCTTTAGCCTCGCCAACTTACGCCATGGGCCCGTGCTCTCCGAGCACCACGTTTGCCTCGGTGCCGCCGAGTCATCTCACCACCAGCATCGCGAACACTATGACCTGCACCGAGTGTCGCCCCACGCCTTGATATTACTTTGCCCCGCTCTTTCTCTGCTTTTCTCTGCCAAAACCGGAATCCTTGTCGAATGCTTCCGTTATCGCCATCTTCATCATACCGCCACCCCTACCCCACCACCTCCAATCGGTTCCCTTCTGTCCCTGGATGCCTCCCACGCATGCTACTAAAGCGTGCTTGCTTGTTCATCGCAGGAATGCCTCGTTGACGTCACCCACCTGTCACACCATTGTTGTCTCAATCTACGCCTCCCCAACCCGTTTTGACCTTTTAGTGAGCATCGCTATGTCCTAGAGACCATTCTGTGCTTTTATTTTTGTTGAGACCCCTAGAAGTTCGTTAGCTGTGCCCGGTCATGTCTGTCGCCGCCACTAATCACCGAGGCGCTGCCATAGTTCACCCTACCCACCATTAGCTGGACCCCTAGAACGGCCATACCATGCCGATTCTTTTAAGCCCTAGAATGCCTATTGAGATACCTTGTAGTGCCGCTATCGTTCGGATCCTCGCCAGAGGAAAGCATCGGCTTGAGAAGGAAGAAGGATGACATCAAGTTGGCGTAATCCTCCGGTCTATTATGTAGCTGAGCCGCTGCTTTGCAGGACCTGCTTGTCAGCCGCAGTAGCTAGCCCTCTTCGTAGAATACCCAGCATCTCTGGCATGTGGATCCGCACTGCCTTGATGGCCTCTTCCTAGTCACACTGTCTCGCTGAAAGCCAGCCCACACCGAAGCCCAACACTGTTCCGGAGGATTTTCCCAGCCTTTTCATTTTAGTTAATCCAGAGAGCTATTTTTTGGAAATATCTGTTGACTAGCAAAATTTGTTATAAAACATTGGAAAACACTGTATTTGCTACTGACCGTAGGAAAGATATAAAATGGACAAGTGCAGTAGGTTTTACTCACAGTAAAATTGGAATAGAAATAATATAAGGCTTAATAACCGTTAATAGGTAACAAAAAATTGATATTTTCTGCTGTATTATATTTTCCAGTATTATTATGCTATCTTGGGAATAAATACAAGGATACCTAATGCATATGTGTATTCATGATCATATAGCTATTACCCAAAATAAATTTGACTATTTATGCAAATACATATTCTTGGTCTTATGTTCAAGATGATGATGATGATGATAATGATAACAATAATTCTTGGTCTTAACTATCAACGTAAGTGGTATAGGCGGGTGAAATCTCATGCACTTGGGTGTCAGATCTGTTTGAGTGCGAAAGTTAACTGTCCGCTGGACATCAAATTTTTACACTCTTAATGTCGATATTGAGGATCTGAGGATCCTGTCCTTAGTTAAGCTCAAGGGGATCACACCTTCTGATGAGGGTGAGTCTGTCACCACTTAGAGAGATGTACACCTTGTGAGGGTATGATCTTGCTTGTTGTTGGAGACAGTACATGGTACCGGTCTGCCTGTTTGTTTGGTGACCTACTGGGATGGCTTAGATTCGCCACGTTTGGGAGCATGTGATGCTACCTTGTTGATGAAAATACCTCTGATGATGATGAATTAAACTGCGTATATAGCACAATATGTCTTAGTTTTGTTAAAATGGCTAAGTCGTAGAAAATTTTAATTATATGGCATTATATAATTGACATATCTGCAAATAAAATAACCCAACCTCCACAAAAAAAACCTATTATCATTATTTGCGTAAAGTGAGGGAATTAGCTCACAAGCACGGTTGAAAATGCTCTTACCCTCGTCTACCTTACTCTTTTTGGAGATGGAGCCGACAACGCCTACGAGGCATTTGACGAGGAGGACCACGGGGAAGAAAATGGTTGATATGGGCTGTAGAAGGACTCCAGTCACTTGCCTGTATTGGGAGTTGTAGCATAGCATTGGAACCACCACCCGACACTTTATTCTTTTTTGCTGTATCGAACTAGTTAAGAGTTTTGATCTTTGTATAGTGATCTTTGACCTCTACGGTCCTTTAAAAACCAAGCCACCTCATATTTTATAACTTTATTATTATAATAAGAAGTTTGTTGATCGATTGTACGAAATGAATAGGTTACCTGTAAATTCATGCCATGTTGGTAAGATCCTGGCCTAACGCAGGTTGCACAGAGGTTCTGTGTCGGTCGAAAATCAGGGCCGACGGGTTTCTTGACTTACGGCTATAAATTTTGTCATTAACTCGAGAATTTTCTAAATCATTTCCCTTCCTTGCTTAACAGGCTTGCCCAACAGGATATGCAGATTTAAGGTAATCCAGAAATTTTGTGCTATGTAATTCTAGTTTATGTCTTTTGTATGGATCTTTAACAATAAACATGTTTTTGGGTAAGTTTATCGTTTGGTCAGAGTACACATGCCCAAAGAATGGTTCTAGAATGGATAAAATGATTAATGATATCATTGTAGATTGTAACTCTTTTTTTGCTACAGTTGATCGTGAAAGGATTTCTCAGCAGTTAGAAGAATTAGTGACTCCAAAAATGTCAGCTATGAGGTAAAAGAGCTGCTTAATGGTATGTGTTTTTACTTCCATTGTCTTTTTAATTCTACATTATGATAGGCAAAGCAATTTATTAATTGTTTATGTAGTTTCTCTTTTCTTGAATCATATTGTAACACCCTGGGAGCCAATGAGCCCATGATCCAACTCTTCAATTGAAAATTTCAACAGTAACTTCCCTAAAAATTGAGCATCCACTTAGCAAATATAAAATAAAACATATAATATTAGATGCATAAGCATACAACCCAATAACCCACCATCTTAGCACTTGCAGATCCTCAAAAAACCACAACCTAGGCGCAAAAGGATGTAACCAAGTGATATACTTATCGTAACTTATCTCAGCTAAAGTTGGATGGGTAGCTTCCAAACACATGAACACCAATGGAAGAAGCTAAAACATGTACATAAAAAAACACCACATCAAGCTTCCTTTTATACAACGAAACATTAAGCTTGATCGAAAGGCTCGTTATTACTAGGGTGAACCGTCAATAGTGAAGTGGCATAAGTGTGAAATTACTCCCTTTCCCATGATATGACATGCCGGCCTGAAGATGCACCTAAAAACACAAAGAAAATAAGAGTGAGCCCATAACGTAGTAAATACATAATGGAAGGATAAGCATGGTGTCGATTGGTGGCTAATCGGGGGGTCACCGTCGGTAATGAATTTGTTGCAGGGATGCGCACAAGAACCAAACCAGATGGTAGCACAAAACAGGGATTTATACAGGTTCAGGCCCTCAACACGGAGGCAATACCCTAGTCATGTGCTCTGGGATTAGGAATTCGCGGATGTAGCTATCCGATGTGGGATGCGTATGATGATGATGAAGATGGAGATGATCTATGCCCCTACCCCTCCCTTTATATAGTGCAGGGGAGATGGGGTTACATGATTCTATCCGGTACATGGTACCAAATTCGGTTATACCAATGCATGATATGCTAGTATGAATCTCCTAATTACATGGAGTTCGACTCTATCCTCAGGAGCATCCTTGGTGATCAAGTCTTACGTGACCCGAGTGATCTCTACCCCGATCCAGCCACCTTGAGTCGCCCCCTGTCTGCCTCCTTATGGGCCGTCTAGAGGATACCCGGGGCCCATGTAGTCCACACGTGGCATAATATCACATCCTAATTATCTTACATTTTACCTTAATATATTTTTATTAGGCCCTACGTGCCGTTTTGGAGAATCAATTGCAAATGAACTGAACATATGACATCCTAACCTTTTTATTAAAGTTTCCCATACAAGAAATACTTTAAGCACTTATTAGAACTTGGTTTTCCTTCTAGTTTCACATAATTTTGTAAGTTACTCCCTCCATTTCACTATATTTATTCATGTCCTTGAAAAAAATATGTTTTAAAATGTTTGTCTATTGAGAATATCAAGAGCATAGTTATTATGATGTTTTCATTTTTTATCCTCAATTAAATGCTTCACAAGAAAAAAAGTAGCTGTTACATAATACTCCCTCTGTTTCAAATTGTAGTTCACTGTTGACTTTTGAACACGCTTTTTGATCATTCGTCTTATTCACAAAATTAGTGCAAACATGCAAAAATATAAGTTATGCTTAAAATATATTTAATGATAAAACAAATCACAACAAAATAAATAATATTTACATATATTTTTTGAATAAGACGAATGGTCAAATAAAATATTCAAAAGTTAACAGTGAACTACAATTTGAAACGGAGTGAGTAGTATTTAAATAAGATTGTGAATGGTCTTTGCACATTTTTTTTCTTTAAACTATTCCTTTCTTAGTCAATGCGCATAGTGTATTATGGACAAATATAGCGACGCGGAGGGAATATTATTTTTTTCAAAGTTGTTCTACTTAGAACACATAAACTTCAAAAAGGTTCAAGTATTTTTTTGAAAATACAAAAGCCATCAGATTCCGGCAGGATTCCAAACAAACCGGCACGACGACAGCCGACCCGTGCCAATGCAAATGCGATCGGCCAGTCGCCACGCGAATCGACCGTTCGCCCGCGCCTCCGCCCGATCCTCGCCGTCCATTACCCGAGGCTTCCTTCCGAGCAATCACACGCGGCACGAAGCGTTGTTCTTGCGATGTCTCCCCTCTTCTCCCTCGATCCTCCCCTCTCTTCCCACCCGCGCGAGATCCGCCCCTCCGCCCTGCGGAGCCACATGCCGCGCGGCCGCTCGCGCTCGACTGCGTCTCCCCGGCCCGCTCGCGACTGAGGCGGGGGACACCGACCCCGACGGCCGGATCCGGGAGCCCGGCGATGGGCGGCGGGGCGGCCGCGGAGGAGCGGTGGGCGTCGCTGTGCAACTGCGTCGTCAACTTCCTGCTGGAGGAGCGGTACCACCTCACGGCGCTCGAGCTGCTGCAGGAGCTGCAGGAGGACGGCCGCCACGCCCACGCGCTCCGCCTCCGCTCCTTCTTCTCCGACCCGGCGCTCTTCCCGCCGGAGCTCGTCGCCCGCGCCTCCTCTGCGCCGCCTGGTACCCTGCAACCCCCCATTACCACATCTCTCAGACCAGCTCCCGGTTCCCTTTCCCTCGCAGGCTGGATCTCGCTGCTGCTTTGTGATTGCGGCCGTGCGCGTCGCTGGCATGGGGGCACAGGCGCACCGCTTTGCTCTCTCTATGATCGGATTGAAATGAATATTGCTCCTTCCACTTTGTTCTTATCCAGCGCTAAACTGACCATTTATCTGTGTTAAGAAATGTACTTTACTAAAGAACAGGCATTTATTTGGAAATTAGCCTCGGATATCTACCTCAACTTTATCTGACCATTTCTTGTTTAGTTTATTCGAATTAAATGCTCAACTTTCTACCTCCATAGAGCCATGCCATTCGTAGAACAACAGCACAAGTACTTTTCTCCTTTTTTGAGATCTTATGACAGGTAGATGTTACTTTATCCTTGTATGATATTTGAATCAAGTAAATCAGACAGGAATGCTAGCTAGATGAATAAAGTGAAATTAGCTGCTTGGCTATCTTTGTGTAAGTATATAATATAACTTGTAATCCAATGTGCTTGACTCGTTTTGTGCAAGCATCTCCAAATATAATATGTAATGTCTTCTTGCAATATACCATCTTTATTAGTGGGTTTGGGAGATGAGTTGTGTATATGTTGTTATTGACAGGTGCTGATCCACAGAGTTTGCTAGAAGGGAAAATAACAGCAGAAGAAAAGTTAGCACTCACTGAGTATGATCTTAGGCTGGCCAAGGAAGATCTTTCACGGTTGATGGTTGAGTTACAAAAACAACAAGAATCATCCCCTAATGACTCAAATGGTTCGTGTCCTTTGAATTCATAGATAATGAAATACATGACATATCAGCTTGCTTTGACTTTTCATGTTGTAGTGCTGAACTGAAACAAGCAATTTTCAATCTCGATGCTACTTAGTACATGCTGTCAAATAGACATGTTAAGTATGGGTTATTAGACTTTGGGAAATTTGACAAGCCAAAAATAAGATTATCATTTGTTGGGATTAAGATTATGTTTTGTGCGTTGCTTTGATTGATTGCTTGGAATGGATCGTGCATCTGCTCATACTAAAATAATTATCATCATGGGCTTTGCTTGTTGGATGAAGCTATACGGTTTAGAGGGAATGAATAATTACTACCCAAAGAAAATGGAAGTAATAAGCAATCTGTATGACCTGTACCTAAGGGGTCTGTAGGAGGTTCATCAATTATAGTAAATTTGTCAAAACTAATTTATGTGTTGGATCTGTTCAATGTCTCGTAACCTTGTTTGAGTCGTACCAGTTTTTGAAAACACCCCTATGAACTGTTTTGATGGAAAACGAAAGATTAAACAGTTTCCTCATCGACAGTAGCTAGCTGATCCGTTTGTGTGATTTACTCTGGTTTGAATTTACTGGAAGCATCTGTTATAATTTAGCTAATTTCCTAATTTAAAGTGGCTTATCAAGTTGTTTAGGAATTGTTGTGATGTACATATGTAATGGAGGAGCAGTAGTTCTACTGGAGCATGCAGCATACCATTTTTAGTTAGGTGTTACGTGCAAGCACGCAACAGGGGATACAGCCTTTGACATGGGCGAGACGAGCTGTTGTTGAAGCTACCGCCTTTGGTTGTTATCGGAGCCACTGCCTATGAGAGATCTAGATCTCAATTTTTGATTCATTGCTTGGATAATAATAAAGAATACATGACCTTCCCTTTTATAATGATAAAAGACTTAGCCTGTAATAAACTACCCTCTAACTAATCTTATCCCATACTAATCTTATCACATCGCTAACAAACTTATCTAATCTAATCCCTAACTATAAGGAGATCTAGTCTAATCCCTAACTAGTATGAGGAAATTAACAAACCAGCGCTACAGTACCGCGATACTATTTATGGGTTATGTGGGCCACAATCATAACATTACTCCCTCCCGCGAAGCAACCTTGTCCTCAAGGTTGAAGCGAGGATGCCCAAGGATTTGTCGCCGATCCTAAAGATGAAGTGTGTCACCATGAGCTCAACATATCAGCAAAGGCATAGCATGTCCGCAACTCATCTTTTGTTGAGGATGGACACATCGTAGTCACCGAGGGCATGCTTGGCGTCGTGGTTGCCGAGCGTGCTCTTGACATGGAGGAAGACTTGCAGTGACATAGGGCCGGGCGCCATGATGTTGCTTTGGATGGACACTCGTTGCCTTGGGAGCCCTTTCACGAGAAGAGACCGGCAAGGCATTGTCAGCGGAACCATCTTCCTGCTGCTCGATTTTGCTGATGATGTTAGTGTTTCTGCCGTCGTTGTTCTCCTCGCGTTGCTCGGTGTCGTTGTCGTTGTCGGTGTTGCTGCTGTCGTCATCAATCCGGATCCTAGGGCGCGCGCTCGTGAGAGCTTGCGCCACACTAGCGTCACACATCCCCCGCGCTGGATCAGTGGGCGCCGCCGTTGTCTTGTCTAACGCCTTGATGAGATCCGCGACCTTGTCAAGGTCGTCGATCTGCGCCTCGAGCTTCGCCGCCAAGTTGGAGATGGACGTCTTCAGCTGCGACGCATTAGCTTCGGTCTGCTCGGCAACCCCGCGACTAAACGCTGATCGATGTCAAGCCGTTGCTGCCTTCATGATTTGGGCATCTTCCTGGTGCTCTGCCTCACACGCCAAGTATACCGCATCTGCAAGGTCACGCGGCCGATCACGAAGAACATCTGATGCCGATGTTGCAGGTAGACCTGCGATGAAGGCATCAATATCGTCTTCTCTCCTCATCCTCGGTGCTCGTCTAAGCAGCCGCTGGAACTCGCGTGCGTAGTCGCTAATGCAGCCTTCACCTTGTTTCAGACTCATGAGGTCACCAGTGTAAAACTTCGTGGGATGCTCGTCAACGAGCCCACACACCTCGTGGCGCCGCTCGTAGTAGAGGTACGAACGGGGTGGATCGAAGGCACGCTACTCCTTGTCGATCCGCCGATGGTAGCGATCGATTGGCTGTTCTTCTCGTTGTCACTGAAGGAAGGAACGTTGGTCGTTGTCGTAGTACCGAGAGCGGAACGCCATCCCGAGGGACCATCCGGCTCTAATACCAAATTGTTACGTGCAAGCATGCAACAGGGGATACGGTCCTTGGCGCGGGTTACCACCTTTGGCTGTTATCGGAGCCACCGCCTATGAGAGATCTAGATCTCAATTTTTGATTCATTGCTTGGATGGTAATAAAAAAATACATGACCATCCCTTTTATAGGGATAAAAGACTTAGCCCATAAGAAACTACCCTCTAACTAATTTTATCCCATACTAATCTTATCCCATCCCTAAAAAACTTATCTAATCTAATCCCTAACTATTAGGAGATCTAATCTAATCCCTAACTACTAGGATGAAATTAACAAACCGCGCTACAGTACCGCGGTACTATTTATGGGCTATGTGGGACATGACCATAGTTACGAGCTTGATTTCAGCATGCAATAAGAAGATACAGCCCTTGACGCGGGCAAGACGAACTTGTTGAACCTAGCGCCTTTGACTGTACGGAGCCACTGACACATTCCTTTTATAGGGATATGACACTTGAACTCTAAGCAATAAATCTTCACTAACCTTATCTCCTAAACAAACAGATCTTATCTAATTCAACAACTCGATCTAATCTTAACTAACCTACTAACTAATCTCGTGCTACAATATCGCGGTACTGTACACGGCGCTACAGACCCACGGTACTGTTCATGGCGTGTTCTAGCCCATAACATTACGAGCTTGATTTCAGCACACAACTAAAAGAGATACGGCCCTTGACGCGGGCGAGACGAGCTGTTGTCGAAGCTAGCGCCTTTGGTTGTACGGAGCCACCGGTCATTTATGGTTGGCAACGCCTTACTAAGAACTTGGTTTACTCATTACTTGGATGAATAGAAAGATACATGGCATCCCTTTTGCAGGGATAAGAGATTTGAACTATAAGAAAAAAATCTTAAATAATCTTATCTCCTAAACAAACCGATCTTATCTAATTCAACAACTCGATCTAATCTTAACTAACCTCCTAACTAATCCCGTGCTACAGTACCGTGGTACTATACATGGCGCTACAGTACTTGCGGTACTGTTTATGGCGTGTGCTAGCCCATAACATAATTGATATGGCCTTTGACGCGGGTGAGTCGGTTGTTTATCGTTAGCGAGCCTAGGCAGTTATCGGAGCCACCGCGTATGAACTAATCTCAATTTACTTCATTTGATTCCATCAATAGAAAGATATACGACACATCCGTTTTATAGGGATAAGAGACTTGGACTCTAAGAAATAAATCTTACTAATCTTATCTCCTAAACAAACTGATCTTATTAAATTCAACAACTTAATATAATCTTAACTAACCTCCTAACTAATCCCTTGCTACAATAATGCGTACTGTTCACGGCGCTACAGTACTATGCGTACTGTTTATGAGTTTTGGGCCGTGGGTGTGTCAATACTCCCCCTTCAAATCAACATTGTCCTAAAAGTTGAAATGACGACGCCCAAGGCTTCGACGTCAATGCTGAAGCCGAAGCGCATCCCCATGCGCACGATGTATCCGAGCCGGCCCAGCATGCACGCAATCCTCCGGCTGGTGATGATGGAGACGTTGTGGTTGCCGAAGATGTGTTTGGCGTAGAGCAAGACGTCGAGCGATGTAGGGCAGACGTGGAGCGATGTAGGGCCAGTTGCCTTAACGTCGCTTTGCTTGGACCCTCATCACCTTGGGAACCCTCAGACACGAAGATATAGTAAAGTGAGGAACATCGACCTTGTGGTTGTTCATCGACTTGTCGACATTAGCGTTGTCATTGGTGTTGGCTTCGGTGTTGATAGGGTTCTCCTTGAATAGCTCGACAACATTGTTGGTCGTCGATGTGGTCGGCGGTGTCGATGTTGCTGCGGAAAACGTCTTCGTGCCATCTATTCTTTTCATGATGCCATCGATCTTGACAATGATGGACTGACAAATATCAAGAACGCGACCCTCGCTGCTCTTTTTGGTGAGGATGTCCCACGTTGGTGTCGTTGTGGAGGCTTGAAGGAGCGCCGATCTTCCCAGGGATGGTAGTCTTTGTACCAGAGCGGTTCGAATGGTCGTCGTTCTTCTCGGTACCTCCAATTGTAGTCGTACGGCATTGGTTGATCAAACCGACCTCGATCTTCACAATGCTGCCTGTAGTCGTCGTACCGCCGCCGCTCGAAAGGATGGAGATCACGGTAAGACCGACGACTTTCGTACAAGTGCCGATCGTCATGATCGTTGTAGGGACACCGGTCATCGTACTGACGACAGGCATAGTACCCAGAGCGAAACACCATCCTAAGGGATCGTCCTGCTCTGATACCAAATTGTTATGGCCCTTGATGCAGGCGATCGACTTTTTATCGTTAGCGATGCTTAGGCTGTTATCGGAGTCACCGCCTATGAGACTAATCTCAATTTACTTCATTTGATTCCATCAATAGAAAGATACATGACACATCCCTTTTATAGGTGTAGAAGACTTGGACTCTAAGAAATAAATTTTAACTAATCTTATCTTCTAAACAAACTTATCTTATTTAATTCAACAATTCGATATAATCTTAACCGACCTCCTAACTAATCACGTGCTACAACACCGTGGTACTGTTCATGGTGCTACAGTACTGCGCGGTACAGTACTGCGCGTACTGTTTATGAGTTTTGGGCCGTGGGTGTATCATTAGGTTTGACACAATATGCTTTCTCTGCGTTTAGCAGTCATTGCACCTTACATTACCAATTATTAGTTTGTCAATAAAATATGCAACATCAAGTTATTTCTTAAATGCATCTCTTACCTGCCGATGTACTCTTGTATTGCATGATTTACTGGCATGGGCCTATGATCAGGACACATATACCAGTTGGAACAATGCACAGTTTGAGTTTTGTGTTAGGCCCATTGACAGGAAGCATCGGGCGCCTGGACTTCAGTCACCGGCTGATGCTTAGTTTAGGAGTTATTAGCCCTTGGGGTCTTATTTTCTTATCTCCAGTTAGTTCAAGTTATTAGCCATTCAAGTTAGCTGGTCAAGATAAGAGTCAGTTTGTTATCTGGTTGTTAGGCGCTGGGTGCAGTAATAAAAGGGAAAAGGTAAGACCGAAAAGGCACGTTAATTGTGCCACCAATCTAGTCTCCGGCACTGCCTTCGACAACTGGCCGGTGGCTCTGTACAACCGTTATCATAGGGCCGAAGCCAGGCTCGGCGATACCCTTGGTGTCTCGCTTGGGGCTGAGACCAGGGATGAGGGCGTTCGATCATGAACATCCGTATCATTTTGCTATTAACTGTACTGGTAAATGTATGCTGGACGGTCCGCTGGTACTCTAGTAGAAATTCTTATATTGTGTCCACACCATATATTCATTAATTTTGTTATTGTCGTTTTATGATCTTAACTTGAAGATAAAATAGTTTCATGAAAGTAGATGTCTTTTAGTGCTTTCACATTCCATCTGATGCTGCAGTGCAAATAATTCAACCTCTTTCTGCACTATCTAGTGGTACTGATTTTTTTTTTGCACCACTAAGATCTTTTCTAGAGACAGAGACCCATTTCTATAATGCCTTGACATGATTCTGCATTTTGCATGTAGGCCTTCTTTCAGATGCTTCTATGCACGAAGGATCTAGTCAACAGGACAAAAGAGATGTAAAAATTTCAGCATTAGGCCCTCTGAAGGATAATGAACTGAAAGATCTGAACTGTGCTGTAAAAGAGTACTTGCTTTTAGCTGGGTATCGACTTACAGCAATGACTTTCATTGAAGAGGTATGTACTATTTTTGTGTCAGCGCTTATCTAATTTTAATCTCAGGGGTAGGTTACGTGCACTGACACCCCTTACCCCGCTTTTGTGGGAGTTCGCTCAGAAATATTGGGGTATGATTATGATGATCTATCTTATTGTGTAACTTCCTTTTAATGTATATCAGCTGTGATTTGTTTATCACTTTATCTTTCTTGGAAAATTTTATTTTATTATTTTATACAAGTATCTTTATCTATTTGACATGTCAAGGTTGATAATACTGCAAACATTATTCCGAATATAGCCTTTTTTTGTCAATATGCTGCTCATACTACTTTTGGGGCATTTTGACTAGCAAGTAGAGAAAGTTCTCCTTTAGCGTAAAGCATAAAAGCACTGTTCTACATGAATCCTGTTAGGAAAAAGTAAGGGGACTGTATGATTGGTTATATTATGCACTGAAGTCTTAAAATGATCAAGGATGATGTCTTCTGTTCTCTTAGCACAGTAAAAAAATGCTAATTACAGACAATAAACAGTTCGTCCTTTCACAACTTTCACATGGGATAAACCGATAAAAGTATTCAACAAATATGACTTGACATTCTGCAGTTAACCTTTGTTTGGTCCTTACTATCTCAGTAGATAATATCCCGATTTCAGTACATTTGGACAGAGTTTAGTTTCTGTAAATGCCTAATTTATCATATTCATTTGATGATCATTGGCTGAAGAGCTTCACTGGAACTTTTTTGCACTATTCCATTTTCTGCCCTTTTCTTTTCTACTGTCTTCCAACTGTTGTGTAATTTAGCTTGCCTGTTGTTAAATTCCTTGATTTATTTATTCTTAGAAATTAGCTATATTCAGTCACATAAAGGTACAAAGTCCAACATTGAGAAATCAACGAGCTTACTGTCTCTGAATGACGATGAATAGGACCATGTCTGTGAGAGAAATGGTGCAACTTCTTTTAAGTTACACATGCATCTTGTAGTACCTGTCATCAATGTGTCAGCATTGAAGGATCTTCATGTTTAATTGGTTTTAGTAATCTTGGAAGTTCCCCATGGATAGTTAACTTTAAGTTAGCTGCTCATATCCCTTTACTATCTTCTTCTCTGAAATTTAAAATTGTATGAATGACTTAAATACTCAACCAACATGATTACAGGTTCCTGATCAGGATCTTGATGTTTGGACTAACAGTTCAGCTTGTGTGCCTGATGCCCTTCGCCGTTATTACTATCAGTACCTTTCATCCACCACAGAGGCTGCAGAGGTAATCACTAACATCGATTTGCTAACTACTCTTGTAAAAAATGGTAACTGCTTGTAGTAATAGGCTAATAGCACACATGTGATGCACATGACCACATCCATTATTATATATATAATTAAAAGAAGTTTCCAAAGTTTGCTCTTTGTCTAGAAATTTTCTCATTAATAATTGGAAGCAAAAATATCTGTGCCACTTTACGAGTCCAAATCATAATGGTCCAAAGTCAGCTAAAGATAAGAATTGTTAAAGTTCTATGATGAATCTAACTATTCATTAATCCTACTAGGTATGAGAGCTGTATAACAAATATGATACAACTATAAAGTTATGCACTGTAGCAAATAGCCGTACAATCGTGTGGGATTCCTGGCCAGTATCAGTTTAATAAAATTTGAAATAAATATAATCATGTCATTAGACAGTTCAAATAGGTAACTGTATGTACATCCTTAGTTCAAATGGATGATTGGTTCAACATTCAGAACGTTGGGTTAATGACCTATGCCTATGCAGCTTCAACAAGTGGGCCTGAACGAAGCCCAGTATTTGTAAATGATGATAAAAAAAGGGAAGGGGAGAATTAATCAGAGGGGACAATGCTCTAGATTTATGTGGAAGGAACCCATGGGAGAGGAAGGCAGTGCCACAGTTGGGTTGGCCTTTGGCTGCACTTGGATGCAAAATTCACAGCGTCGGCT
The DNA here is from genome assembly GCA_005191435.1 of Raddia distichophylla. Classification (NCBI taxonomy): domain Eukaryota; kingdom Viridiplantae; phylum Streptophyta; class Magnoliopsida; order Poales; family Poaceae; genus Raddia; species Raddia distichophylla. Next base: position 445,031 of record SPJY01000075.1, read on the forward strand.
TATGAGACATGAAATTAGCTGAGTATAGTCACATGAATAGCCATGCAGACAATGTTATCGAAACCAGTCAAGGGCTATTATTGTTCAGAGGGTGTTGGGTTGGAAAATCCTAATCAGAATTGTTCTTTTGTAGTATAGACTATCAAACAACAGATTGATGCATTGCAGTGTTATATATATATATATGAAAAATTAAGAACTAGCACTAATATTTCATGTATTATATGCCTTATGCTTGCTGTTTCTTATTACATCACTCTTTTACTCAAAAGTAAGCATTGAATTCAGTCTACATCTTACCGAGTGTTTTTTTTTTCTTAACAATGTATTCCAAACGTCCTGAAAATTTAGAAAAATCTGGCGTATAATAGCATCATGCATTTCTTTGACAATGGCTTAGCAGCCTGCTTATATTCAGAAAAATCTACTGTATAGTCAATCATAGTTTTAAGTTATACTCTGGGCAAAGATATATGTGACATGTGCTTCTTAACCAGATCGAAAAAAACAGATTTTTTGTATGTTAAATGATAGTACACTGGAGTCAATACTTTCTCTGGTTCTATGAATGGCAATGTGGTACTGCTTGAACAAATTTTACCATCCCTATCCACTGTTGCTGTTTTTACGTGTAATGTTCATGTTTCATATGCACTCTTGCTTGTTCAGTTTTCTATCAATCAAAAAATTGTGTATGAGGTCACGTACAGAACTCCATATGAAGGGCATAGGCACTGCAAGAGTAAAATGCAAATATAAACAATCAGAAAGCAGGATGGCAATTTCAGGGGGAAAAAAGAGTTGCTGTAACAGGGGCATTTGCAGACTGGCGCGTGGAAGACAGCAAAACGCCGGGCGGCAACTCGACGCGCGAATCAGAAAAAATTTGTACGCAGGGGCATTCTTGTCCTTTCGCAAGTTGGTTAATTGGAAACAATTAAGAAAAGCAATTAAACAGAGGAAATGGCAGACTAAACAAAGTGTCAACGAGCTGAGTGGCAAATTTACGAAGCCCACGATGAAAGTGGCAATTTTGCGAAACAACACGAAGAGAGTGGCAAATAGTCAATTTTCTCCTTGGGGCATGGGATTTTGCGGGGAAACTCGGATTTGAGGGCGATTTGGGCGGCGAGTCTGGGCGGGGGGAGTCGACGGGGTGCGGGCCGGGCGAGGAGATGGTTGACAATCTGACAATAACCCATGGATGTTTGTGTGTGTGCATTCATACAGGTTCCCAAGGTTTATTGGAGTTTCACCCAGCAAGACAGCAAGCAAATAGACCATGCAAGAGTACAAGACTTTGGGGCTTGGAGTTTTCGTCTCCAAAGACAATACTCCTGAATAGTCGAATCTTCGAATGCTTTGCAAAACCACGAGATGACTTATAGCACAAAAATGCATTAATTTGAATACAACTATGCCGAAATTTTCACAAATACAGTCACACGTTTTAATGCTCACTCATTGGTGGTTCGATGACCGGTAACTGACTGGACTTACTGAAAGCAAGAACAGCAGAACACCCAGAGGAGCATTTATCAGCATCAGAGCAGAACCTGCCCAAGTAGTACAATAATTGAAGCCGTTCAAAAAAAAATGGAATCCTCTCCAAATTTATCTCAGGTACCACTCCCAAGTATTTTATGGAGCCCCGGTCGTGTACCTTTCGACGTCCTCGTCGAGGGCGAGGTCACCGACGAAGACATGGAGGAGGCGAGATTATGGGCAAAAACATTTTGCATGAATTGTCCAAACAAACATTACAAAGCCTGAAACAGAAGAGGAACAAATAAAAAAAGGTTGACTTGATAGCATGCACAACTAACGACGTTGATTATTCTCGCCCTAAAAATAAAAGCATTACTTTTTATATAGAGAAGACAAACACAATCAACAGAGCTGTAAATTCCACTGAAATTCAATAAGATTCTGCAAGCTAAAATGAGCATTCAACATTTTACTTTCTGAGAGGATCTGGTGCAAGGTAACAACTGATACACTAAGAATAAAAAACGCCATGTAAAAGTGATGCTTTGGTATCTTTGATGATAGAACAAATGGATGCTGCTAAAATCAAATTTATAGCTTTAAATACTCCATGTCAAAAAAATCATAGGATATCAATAACAACAAACTTAGTATGCACCAATGGCAGAACATGCATTAAACATGAAATTATTTATTAGCATTTGTATATTCGTATGTATCTATGTAGCATTAAGCAAGTTATTTTTGTGATTTAACTGTCCATCTCTCTCTTTGAGATGATGCAACCATTTCAGAAAATGTTCGCATGGACCAACCGTCAGATGACTCACCATGAGATCCTGCTGCAGATAAATCATTGCTGCATACTGAAAGCATGGAAGAGGATGGTCTTCCTTCAGGAGAGCTGCTCTCATTGAGAGACCTGAGAGATGGAATCTTGCTATCTGATACCTGTCTCTATAGTTGATAACCTGGTGATCGACGTGCTTTCCTCATTGAATCAGGATCCATTGGTAGAGAATGGCCCCTAGATGATGAAGGGTCCTCTCTCTCTGTGGATAATACAGGCGGTGTTGAAGGAACAGAGGTTTACGTCTTAGAATCTGAAGCAAAACTGATATGAATGCACCCGCCAGGGTGTATTATCGTAAACGCCGTGGCAAGGAACCAGCCGAGCCATAGGCAGTTGTAAGTTTGTTAGTCAGGGTTATCTTCATTCGTAGTTATCCAGTGTTAGTTGGGTTGTTAGCAAGTTCTTAGCAATTCTTGTTAGGCTTTGTGCTGTACGCACTGAATAAATAAAGAGGGAACACCAGAGAGAAAAGGCAGCTTTTTACCTGCCACAAACTAGTCCAGGCGCGCCGTCGATTCCGGCCGGTGGCTCCGTACAGCCATTACCTCTCACCATAGGGCGATCTCGCCATCCGGCGACACCCTCCACCTCCCGTGCTGGCTCACGGCCAGGAACACGGCTGTTCAACCAAGAACACCCGTATCATCTGGTATCAGAGCCGTGCGATCCCATCATCATGGCAAACGGCGACGAGCGTTTGAGCAAGCTTGAGTCGTCAATGGACGAGATGAAGACGTCCATGGCCGTGCTACAGCAACAGATGACGGACTTCATCAAGGCAGCCGGCAAGCTGCCGGTAGCTCCTGCGGAAGGGGGCTCGGCGGAGAGTGAGGCGCGGGCTCACAACCGTGCTCCTCCCCCTAAAAACCCTCTCCGAGATGATGAAGACGAGGAAGCAGAGATCGGGGGCAAGAACAGGGGACGTGTTGATCGGGAGCCAAGACGCTGGGCCCCACGAACTCCCCGATACGAGTTGTCCCTGTATGACGGTACTGAAGACCCCTTGGCATGGCTGCGCCAGTGCGAGCGTTTCGCTCGAGCGCACGATGTGCCTGACTCGGAGCGTGTGGAGATGGCAGGGTTACACCTGCGAGGAGAGGCACAAGATGTTCTCGACAACTGGGAACTTGAGGAGAAGCAAATCGCGTGGGATGATTTCTACGAGGTGTTTGTGCAGCGGTTCACGCGGCATACCACTACTGGACCTGTTGGGGATCTCGTTAACCTCAAGCAGGGAACAACGCGAGCGGAAGAATACGCGAAGGAGTTCCAGCGGCGCCTTGCCCAGGCACCGCGTTTGAAGAAGACGCTGCAGATTGACACCTTCATGGCCGGATTGTCGCCCACGTTAGCGGCGGACGTCAAGCGCGACCGTCCACGCGATCTGGCGGAGGCTATTGCATTAGCAAGGGAAGCAGAGCAGCGCGAAGACGCCTGGATTGCACGCGTGGTCCAGGAGATCAACCCGCCGGGAAGAACTCGACCGACTCTTGGCCGAGGAACGGCGACCTTCACTACGGCGTCCTCAGGTTCGTCCGCTGCGGCCTCAGGGTGGACGGGCGGCTCCAATGCCTCGGCGAATCCGAGCGGCAATTCCTCCAGCGGGGCGACTCCTACGACTGGCCGCCCGACGCAACCCGCGGGATCTCAAGTTTCATCCGCGGCATCCACGCCTTTCAGGCGGAAGCTCACACCCGAAGAGATGAAGGAGCGACGGGAGAAGGGATTATGTTACAATTGTGACGAGGTTTATCATCCACGCCATCGTTGCAAGCGATTATTTCATCTGGAAGTCCTTGGCGAAGAAGATGAGGAAGATGGGGTTGAGCCGGCGGACGAGGAAGATGAACCTGCCCTCTCTGCAATTGCAGTGCGGGGCCCCAAGGCGGGCAACACTATGCAGGTGGCACTGCATATGAATGGTCATCTTCTAATTGGCCTCGTCGACAGTGGAAGCACCCACAACTTCCTCAGTTGCCATGCCTTGCGTCAGATGGGAGCTACCACTACTCCAATTCTGGGGCAGGAAGTCCGTGTGGCCAATGGGGCGCACCTCCCTTGCCTTGGGCTCATTCCAGAACGGGAAGGGCGCTTCATCATCGACAATCACACCTTCCAAGCTCCATTCCTTGTCATACCTCTCACTGGATTTGACTTAGTTCTCGGAGTACAGTGGCTGAAGACTCTAGGAGACATTCACTGGAATTTCGATTCACTTCAAATATCATTCCAGGAACATGGCCGTCCAATCACTCTTCAAGGCCAAGGGCGGAAGGACACGGACCAAACTATTCATTTGGCGGAATCTGCACCATCCTCGGATCTAGCCACATTGTTGTCAACCTTCTCCGACCTCTTTGCCGAACCCCAGCAGCTTCCACCGCAGCGCAATTGTGATCATCGTATCTGCCTCAAGGAAGGAACAGACCCCGTTGTGGTTCGCCCTTACCGGTACCCCTACCGGCAAAAGGACGAGATTGAACGGCAATGTACAGCAATGCTTGCCCAAGGAATCATTCGCTCCAGCCGATCCCCCTTTTCATCTCCAGTCTTGCTGGTCCGAAAGGCGGACGGATCGTGGCGATTCTGCGTCGACTATCGACAACTCAACTCCAATACCGTCAAAGATAAGTTTCCAATACCGGTGGTTGAAGAGCTTTTGGATGAATTGCATGGCGCTCGATTCTTCTCCAAATTGGATTTGCGATCCGGCTACCACCAGGTTCGGATGTGGCCCGATGATATCCCCAAAACAGCTTTCAGGACACATCACGGCCACTTTGAGTGGTTGGTGATGGCTTTCGGCCTATGCAATGCTCCGTCGACATTCCAAGCCTTGATGAATGAGGTACTAGCACCTTTCCTTCGCAAATTCGTGCTGGTCTTCTTCGACGACATATTGATTTACAGCTCGAATCACGGGGATCATCTTCAACATCTTCAAATGGTCTTCGACCAACTACGCAAGCATCAATTGTTCTTAAAGCTATCCAAGTGTGCCTTCGACCAACCATTTGTCCACTACCTCGGCCATGTTATCTCGGCGGAAGGGGTGGCTGCAAACCCTTCCAAGGTGGAGGACGTGGTCCAGTGGCCTACTCCAGCTTCCGCAACCGATGTGCGGGGTTTTCTGGGCATGGCGGGCTACTACCGGCGTTTCATCCACAAGTATGCCTCCATCGCCGAGCCACTGACCAACCTCTTGCGTCGCCAAGCTTTCAAATGGACTCCGGAAGCCGCACATTCATTCGAGCTCCTGAAATTGGCCCTCCAATCTGCACCAGTTCTACGCCTTCCCAACTTTGACATCATCTTCATCATTGAATGTGATGCTTCCAGCAATGGGGTGGGCGCCATCCTTCAACAAGAGGGTCATCCAGTGGCTTTCTACAGTCGAAGACTTGCTGACCGCCACACCAAACTGGCGGCCTATGAACGAGAGCTCATTGGCCTCTCTAAGGCCATCCGACATTGGCGGCCTTACTTATGGGGGCGCCCCTTCATCGTCCGAACCGACCACGCCAGCCTCAAGTACCTGCTGGAACAGGCTTTGGTTACACCCCCACAGCAGCACTGGTTGAGTAAACTCATGGGTTTCGACTTTGAAGTGGAATACCGACCAGGCCGTACTAATGTGGCAGCTGATGCACTTTCCCGTCTACACGAGCAGTCCATAACCTGCTCCGCCATTTCTTCTCCAACTCTGATGGCACGGGCTGGGTGGGAGGATCTTCTTCACGCTGATCCTGAAGTGCAACGCCGTTGCGTGCTGGTCGTGACCACCCCGTCTCAGTCCCAGGCTCCTACATCCACCATGTCGACTACCCAACCTTCGCCTTCTCCAGGCACCGACGATGGGGGCATCAAATGGACTGTCCAGGACGGACTCCTCTACCGCGCGGGCCGCTTGTTTGTCCCTGCCAACTCCGACCTTCGGAAGGACATTGTCGCAGCGGTGCATGATCTTACTCATGAAGGCGTCCACAAGACTCTGTACCGTCTCAAGCCACAATTCTATTGGGAAGGCCTCCGCACTTCAGTTGAAGATTATATTCGCTGCTGTACAATCTGTCAACAACACAAGTCAAGCACCCTGTCTCCGGCCGGCCTTCTCCAACCACTGCCAGTTCCACTTCATATCTGGTCCGATCTCTCTATGGATTTTGTGGTCGCTCTCCCCAAGTCTCAAGGCAAGACAGCACTACTGGTCGTCGTGGATCGGCTCTCCAAATATTCCCATTTCATCGCCCTTAGGCGGCCCACAACAGCGCCGGCAATCGCTGAAATCTTCTTTGATCAGATCGTCCGTCTCCATGGGGTGCCAGAATCAATTGTCTCAGATCGTGACCCCGTTTTCACAAGCAAATTCTGGCAGGACTTGTTCAAACGATGTGGCACAAGGCTTCTTCTTTCATCCTCTTACCATCCTCAGACCGACGGCCAAACCGAAGTGGTTAACCGGACGATCGAAATGTACCTCCGGTGTCTGGTCGGGGAACATCCTACCACCTGGGTCAAATGGCTTCCATGGGCCGAGTTTTGTTATAACTCGTCCTTCCATTCCGCTCTGCGCATGACGCCCTTCGAGCTTGTCTATGGCCGACCACCTCCTTCTTTGGTACCATACAATCAAGGCACTACCATGGTGGATGCAATTGACTGTCAACTGGTTGACCGCGATGCACTACTAGCTCGTGCCCACAGCAATCTCTTAGCTGCACAGAACAGAATGAAACAACAGTACGACAATCACCATCGCGAGGTCACCTTTGAGGTTGGCTCGTGGGTATGGCTTCGCCTTCAGTCTCACCGTCAGCTCACACTGCGGCCTGTTTCTCAACACAAGCTGTCTCCTCGCTTCTATGGCCCCTATCAGATAAAGGACCGCATTGGTGCAGTCGCGTACCGCCTGGATTTGCCCGCGGCTGCTCGCCTTCATGACGTCTTCCATGTTTCTATGCTTAAAGTCTACCGGGGTCAGCCTCCTGCCACCACACCCCCATTGCCAGATGATTTGCTCACTCCTACTGCTGCGACACCTCATCCGGAACCACATCAGCTCCTGGGGCAACGTTTTATCAAGGGCCAGCGCCAATTCCTCGTCCACTGGGCAGGCGAGCCACAAGAAGCCGCTACGTGGGTGGATGCCTTAGAGCTCCGTCGTACATTTCCTACTTTCAAGCTTGAGGACAAGCTTGGTTTGGAGGAGGGGAGTATTGATATGAATGCACCCGCCAGGGTGTATTATCGTAAACGCCGTGGCAAGGAACCAGCCGAGCCATAGGCAGTTGTAAGTTTGTTAGTCAGGGTTATCTTCATTCGTAGTTATCCAGTGTTAGTTGGGTTGTTAGCAAGTTCTTAGCAATTCTTGTTAGGCTTTGTGATGTACGCACTGAATAAATAAAGAGGGAACACCAGAGAGAAAAGGCAGCTTTTTACCTGCCACAAACTAGTCCAGGCGCGCCGTCGATTCCGGCCGGTGGCTCCGTACAGCCATTACCTCTCACCATAGGGCGATCTCGCCATCCGGCGACACCCTCCACCTCCCGTGCTGGCTCACGGCCAGGAACACGGCTGTTCAACCAAGAACACCCGTATCAGAGAGAGTGCTATCTGCCAGGCCTAGAAGCATATTTGGGGTTCATGATTTGAGTTATTTTGATATAATTCTTCTGTTAATTTGCATGATTGATTTATCATTTGATTGCTGCGGTTAGGTCACTGTCAAAACTATATCTTCATTCCTTTGGGTACGAGGCTAGAACTATTGGAAGGATGGCTAGATGATGATATATTAATCATCCATAAGGACAAAATAAGCTTGTGGCCATGTTAGCAGAAAGGTCTTAGGCACAATTGATCTAACTGGTTCCTGATTTGTTCTTGCTGTGTTTAATTTACTATGGTCAAGTTAGTATTGCATACATTAAGAGTGTAGAACTTTTCTGGTCTCATATCTGTGTATCTTTTGTAAGCTATAGTATATGTAACTGATTTACTTCACACATTAGCATTACATATGTTGTCAAAGGCTTGTTCTAGGTTAAATACTTTTTGAGGTTCCTGACCACCTGTGACAATTATAGGCGGAGTGGATGGCACCAGAAGTACTTCGAAATGAACCATCAGATGAGAAGTAAGGTTTTTACGTTGCTATATAGTTTGTATGGTTTTTCTTAGATGGGTTTTTTATTGCTGAATACATCGTGTGTTTTTGCAGATGCGATGTTTTCAGTTATGGGGTTATATTGTGGGAGCTTTGTACATTACTACAGCCATGGGAAGGTATGAATGCCATGCAAGTTGTTGGAGCTGTTGGTTTTCAGCAACGTCGCCTTGATATTCCAGCTGATGTGGATCCCGCCGTAGCAGAAATAATACAGAGATGCTGGCAGACGTGAGTAAACTTTAACTTGCTTGGTTGCAATTGGTTGTTTTCTAATTGTACATCAGTATCTAAAATATATATCATTATTTTCTATATTATGTATAAATGATTAAATCTTTTTTGTGAGTTAATTTGTTTCAGGATGCTATTTGTTTCAAGACCTTATGAATTTTCGTAGCCACATCTAAGTTAGATAAAGTTTTCCTTTTAAATATGCAGTGCCCACTTGATTTCCTAAATTACCAACATCAAAAGTGCTGCATGAAGTTCCAGATAGGCCTCGATGTGTGTCAGGTATTTCCAAACAAGATGGGGCTAATTCTCCGCACTAACAGAGTTTCCAGCGCAATATCACTACTAACCAAAGGCATCTGCTAGTTATCCTAGTAAATTGGATTGGACTCTTGGAGAATGGAGACCAAGCAGAATCCAAGCCAATCAATCAATTTAGCATAGGCGTTGCATCCACCAATCGTCCGATCCTACCTCCCTCAAGCCACAGCACAGCACAGATTGAACAGATGTGGTATGGCAGCGAAGAATTGTCTCAGCAATCACAAGATGAAGACCAATATGGCAAAAGAAACACGCAGAGATGATTCTCTTTAACCAATCAAGATGTGCGAGCACAACAACAATGCAGAGCAACGATACTTGAATAGAAACTTATCAGTAAGAACAAGCATGCATCCAATACAACACCTCGCCAGCTGCGAATACTTCTCACCTACAACGAACCAATCAAATTCCGCGAGAGGAAGATGGGCGGTGGTCTCTGGCGCGTGATTTTGGGGCTTGAGGCGGCGGCCGACGGTGGCCAGGCTGCCCTCGTGGCAGCGCCGGCCGCACAAGGTGGGACGCCGAGAAGAGCGAGGCATGGAGCGGAGGAGGAGGAGCGGAGTGGCGGCGCCGGCGGATTCGCGTGGGGACTGGGGACTGCGCATCTAGGGTTTGGGGAGGGAGAGAAGAGAGGCGAGATGGAGAAGGCGGGGCGCTGTCGCAGGCGGTTGGAGACCGCGGGTGCAGCGATGGCTTGGGTTTCGAGAGGAAGGGGCGCCATTGGGCATTGGCTCGAGGGCAGGGCGCGGCGCTGGAGAGCAGTAGAGGAGGGGAGGGAGGAGGCGGCGTGAGGGGGAGGTGAGGGCCTGAGGGGAGGAGGCGCGGGGCAGGGGCGGACGGCTAGGGCTTCGGGGGCGGGCAGCTGGAACCGTTGGATGGCGATCGGACGGTGCTGGGGACTGACGGACGAAGAAAACGGGTGGAAATCCTATTCTCTAATTATTAGGTAGAGATATAGGTAGAGATTGTACCATTTTATAAAAAATTTCTTAGAACTTCGTGAGATTTTCTTAGTGATCTTAAAAATATTTTTAACATTTTTTTGTCTTTTTTAAAGCTGCTTAACTTTTGACCAACCAAATCAAACCAAAATGCAAATAAAAAGGGACCTATATAATCTTCATGATATAATCTTCAGCAGTAGACCTCTATAGTATGGATCTTCAGAATCTATATGGTGGCGTGGTAAAACATTCTAAAATTGATCTCCATGTCAACCCCTTGGGTTTGACTACCGATGAAATCTTTAGGGTTACATATATACTGATGAGTGTTTAGTATATGCTCCCTCTTAAGACGACATTCTCGATGTCTTTGTTACTTCAATGCCTTCTAAACATTGATCACACTTTGTTTCGAGAAAGTGTGAGAAAGCGAGAAGTCTTCACCTTACTCCCTCCAATTTTTTTGATAGGGCGTATTACGCTCTGTTCGTTTTCTTGTAATATAAGGCACGCACGTTTACATAGGCTTCACCGGCGTACTGGTTTTCAGTCATACCCTCGTTTGCTTTAAGGGGAGAATAAATGCATGAAGTATCAACTTCCAATGCGCAGTCCACTAGTCTCCAACATCTCTCTCTCTCTCTCTCTCCGTCTCCCCCTCCCCCATTTATCTCTTCGCTCACTTTGGCTGGAATGCTCCACGGCATCTCATCTCATCTATCTTCTTCACCATTTCTTTGAGCATGTCAAATCCTATGAATCCCACCACCGATTTAGTAGAAGGTCAGGATTCCTACAAGAAATCTGAAGTGGTTCAAGATTCATTTGATCTTTTTGCTGAGGATTCATTTGAGAAGGATATTGGAAAGAAAGATGAGGAAAGTGAAGCTACAGTGGAGTCCAAGGTAAAGGATGAGTCCCATATCGTGATGGTTGCTTCAATTATTGAAGATTCATTTATCCGATGCAATGTGCTAATGTTGACATCCAAAACATTTCCAAGGTCACGAAGAGTCGTACGATCACTCAGAGCCACATCACGTATGCTTTGAGGTTCAATTACAATTCTCTTACGTCCACAATTTTTTGTCTTCTTGTGGCAAACTCCAGCTATTCCACCGTGCCACTTTCCTTCTGTCCAAATACGCTGAACAACTCTCAATGGAACTCCAAGTTCTTCGGCAACTCCTTTAGATACTCCTCCATGTTTCAATTTTCCGGGGGAGCTCCTTTCTAGCGGCATCGAATATATAGCTCTACGTATCTCATTGCTTCTAAAATGCCTTGTCTGGTTAGTTGTCACTTGTACTGGACCATTTTCAGTTTCATCTAAGAAAGCATATGTAGTTGAATTTTAGAGGATTGCGAGCATAAAAGCAAAAAGAAAACAGAAAAAAAGAAGAGCAAATAAATCAAACGAATCATCAAAACTGAAAGATTTTTCAGAGCTGGACTTACCAGGATTATTTTCTTCACCATGCGATGAATTTGGGACGTTGCCCTGATTAGGTTCGGATGCATGAAAGAATTCAGGATCATTTAGGTCGGGTGGTTCATTTAGATCAGGTAGAAATGCCATCTCTTCCTACTCTCTAACAGGGCAGTCAGGATGCAAACGGGTTGCCCGACGGCCAAACGGTGCCTGCGCGTGTCGCTAGTGTCATAGTAAGGCCCTGTTTGTTTGAGCCTGTTTGAGTTGCAGCTTCTCTAAAAGCTGCTTCTGGGAAAAGCCACAAAAAACTAGCTTATGGAAAAAGCTCATATCACAGTACAAATTGGGCTTTTGGTGGCTTTTGGCTTCTTTGAAGGGGGTTCCAAAAGCTGGCTGTTTGTTTGAGCTTCTGGCTTCTGAGGATAAAAGCTGGCCAGAAGCTAAAACAAACAGGGCCTAAGCAGGGCAGGCAAAAGAGGCGGCCCAGAAAAGGAATTTATGTATCAGCATAAATTTGTCTACATGCATGGTATGAAACAGCCTATTGATCTGGAGCTGCAAGAACTTGATGTAGTAAATTGCTTCTTCAAGCATCGTGCTGATGTCCTACTTGCAAACCACACATATACATGCATGATTAAGTTTTCATCCCAAAGCTAGCCGTGATCAAGAGATTTTTGCATTAATTAATTAAAGTTTCTTGCTTTGGACGAGGAGCTAACTTTGTTGCATGAGTTTGTGATCAAATCTAATAGCAGCATCCAACAACACAGAGTCGAGAGGCGCCAGGAGCAGAGTCGCGTTGAGGAGTTGGACTGGGAGGGGCGGTGCGAGCCTTAGCGCGCGGCTAGCAGATAGCAAGCGAGGTCTAAAATTATCACGACGGGCTAACCGGGACAACTGGCATTACATGGTCTAAATGGGTTGGCCATTAATCATTGTGGATTTAAATACGGGAGCACAGTTTATGATTTGGATGGACTAAATTTAACGGATAAATGGGCTATGGGCAACCATTTGCATCCTTAATGACACTACAATTATTTCAAGCGTACTTATAGGACTTCTTTTTTTAAAAAAATTTGGCGCTAAGTGGCTGGCTGAAGTTTTTGGCGCTCTGGCAACAGGCATGGCAATGCTAAAAAAATTGGAGTTTTGGCGCTAAACATGGCAGAGTACAAAAGATGGCGGTAAGCAACAGCCATGGTAAAAAAATGAAACATGCACACGGGAGATGGTAGATGTTGGGTAGCTGTTGGGTTGGTGCTTCACCTCCCTGGGAATAAGGCGCATTAAATTGAGGTGCATGCTTCCATTCATTTTTTTCACGTGGGTAGTCCGATCATTTCACCTGGTTGCTTTTTAAACTTTCAATGCACCTTAATCTACGCGTTAAGTTGAAATACATTTTATATTTTGAAACGGGGGGAGCAAGGGCTTTGGTTCGTGATTAAAATTGACATGCCTAAGGTTAGCAAATGTGCGGTGTTAAAACACCGCCACATCTTAGGCGAAAAAACATATAAAGAGAATGCACTGCTAGCTGCCTAACTTTGTTTGACGCGCCTAACCTTAGTAACGAACCAAACACCTGCCTTAGCCACTACGGCACGCCTAAACTTAGGCGTGCCAATGTTAGACAGCGAACCAAGCATGCCCTAATTCTTAAGTATCACTATCCACAATCATGCAATACACGTAAAATAAATCCTGAACACAGGATGGGGGTAGATCAATCGCAACATCAAATATCATATGGATATGATATATCAAATCTTATGGATCTTGATCTTTGCAATTATCAATAAGTTGTGACAACTACAACCAAGTACCCTATTCTGTGGATTTTATACACTATGGTACATAAAACAACAGTCGCTATAGTGAAACACCATAAAACACTCTAGCACACTACACTGACACACAAAAGGCAGGTACACTTTGGCACCCCCATGGTACACATGAAACTCCATTAGACAACCTGCCACACCACTATAAAATCCGAAATTCTATGACACACCATGACAACATACCATGACAGACTCTAGGGTACCGTGACACACCACGACACGTCATGACACACTCTAATATACAATTCGATGCTCATGACACTTTGGTACACACTCTGGTACCTAATGACGGAGTTAGAAAATTTTAAAGAGGCTAAATAGGGACCTAATCTAGCACTATCGATATCAAACTCCGAAGTTATATAATAATACTATAATATACCATACTATAGGATAGCAAATATAAAAATATAAACATCTATTGCATTAATTTTAAAAATTAACAAAATGAGCTTGGAACCACAAACATATATAAGCACAAGAGGATTTTTTAAGATGCACAAAAACTACTATGAGCCATTCATTTTGCTTGATCCAATGGACTATTACCTCTCATGTCTTCAGAGTTAAACCATGAGTATATCTAAAATGTACATGTTTGATCGGATGGCGTAAAGAACTCTTACCCACAGCTAGCGCATTCTAGGAGTGCTTGTAAGTAAATACAAGTTTTAACACTAATTATCGACGAGGATTGAAACTTGAAAGTAGATGTTTGTCATAGATCATCACGTTGTCCCATGCCATCGTGCGCTTGTGCTGGCACTTGGACTTCTTAGCTACTGAGCGGTGGCATAGTTCGGAAGTGAGACGCAAAATAAGAACCAAAGGCTAGAGGTGAATCAGGCGATTAGGAGCAATCTGATCGATCAGGAACCGCTGATTATCTTGGAGCCTTTAGCTTGCGTTGCTCTGGCTTTAAGTGAAGCCGTAAAATTGGACGTATTAGTTTAAGCTAACTACCCTATATATATCCCACCTCCCCACGTCTTGCAATGCAGCATGTCACATCTCTTCAAGAGATCCTGAACGTACTTCTCTTGGGATATGAAAGTGTTGGTCTTCAATTGCTTGATTTGAAAACCCAAAAAACTCCTTCGGCATCATCTCCCCAAACTTAGTGCACAAAGCCTCATTGGAGCTTTCAAAGATTATGTTATCCACATAGACTTGACAAAGGAATAAGTCACCATCACTGACCTTGGTGAATAGAGTTGAGTCCACTCTGCCAGCTTTGAAGCCCTTCTCGGTGAGAAAGCCTCTCAACCTCTCATACCATGTCCGGGGAGCCTGCTTGAGCCCATACAATACCTTTGACAGTTTGTACACATGGTTTGGGTACGTGGGGTCTTCGAAGCCACAAGAGGTTGTTCAACATACACAAGCTCATCAATGAAGCCATTCAGAAAGGCGCTCTTCACATCCATCTGCTTGAGTGTGATGTTGTGGCAAGTTGAGAAGGCCACGAGCAATTGGATTGCATCCAAGCGAGCTACCGGTGCATATGTGTCACCACAGTCAATGCTCTTAATCTGTGTGAAGCCTTGAGCCACAAGACATGCCTTCTTACGCACAACCAAGCCAAACTCATCCTGTTTATTCTTGAGCACCCACTTGGAGCCTATCACATTCTGGTCACTTGGTCTCTCCAACAATGTCTACAGCTTGTTCCTCTCAAAGTTCTTCAGTTCCTTGTGCATAGCATTTAAACCATTTGAGTCTGCTAGGGCTTTTTCCATCTTTTTTGGCACAGTCTGACACAAATGTCTGATGCTCACAAATGTTATCCATCCTTGATCTTGTCTGAACACCTCGAGAGAAGTCCCCAATCACTTGATCAACTGGATGATCATGAGCAATGGCGTGATGGGACTTCACTGGCTGTGGGACTATTTTAGTTGCCTCATTATCTGCAGTTGAAGTCGAAGGCTCACTCTGAGTGTCCTCAGCAGACTGAACTCCCCTAAATCTAGCTATGCTCCCCCTGACTCTGCTACTGGTTCGGGTGTAGGTGGTGGTGACACAGGCTCACTCTCCCTTGGCACCTCCATAGATCTCACATCCCCAACGTTCATCTCCTCAACAGCTCGGGCAAGAGGCTCATAACTGACATCCTCCAAGTTCGGATGTTCACCCTAGTTGTCGTTGGACTCACCGAACTTGACTTCACATCTCTCCTCAATCAAGCCACCGGACTCATCGTATACCCTGAATGACTGGCCCTTTGAAGAATATCCTAAAATATGCCAATGTCGCACCTGCTCTAGAAGTTTCCCAAGTGTTGCCGCTTCTTGTAGATGTATACACCTTGCACTTAAACACCCTGAAGTAGGCGACGTTGGGTCGTCTTCCAACCAGCAACTCATATAACATCTTTTTCAGGAGTTTGTGCAACTTTAGTCTATTGATGCAGTGGCAGGTAGTGTTGATGGCTTCATCCCAGAACAAATCTGAGATCTTATATTCATCCAGCATTGTTGTCGCCATCTCAATCAATGTTCTGTTCTTGCTCTCAACAACCCCATTTTGCTGAGGAGTATAGGTGGCTGAGAATTTAATACCTATCTCATCACAGAAACTCTCAACATTTGTTTTAGTAAACTCCGTTACATTTTTGCTTCTCACCTTTTTTTATTGAGCAGTCAAAAGCATTTTGGGTTTTCTTCACAAATTTTTTGAAAACATCTCTAGCAGAAGTTTTGTCAAAAAAGAAGAAAACCAAAGTGTATCGAGAGAAGTCATCAATTACGACCAAGCAATACAAATTCCTCAAATAATGACATATGTAGTTGGCATAAACAAATCCATGTGTAAATGCTAAAGGGGACGAGTGGTGGACATGATGTTCTTCGCAGAGTGCAGATTCGCCACCTATTTATCTGCCTGACAGGCGATGCAAAGTTTATCCTTCTTGAGCACCACGTCCTCCTCTCAACTTGAAGTTCACATGAAACAAGTTTTGAAATCTAAAGCACCGGATCATGTATTTGGAGGCCCTTCGCTTGCACCCACACACTGTTCTTGACCGCGCGCCGCCACTCGGAGGTCGGACTCGGATCCGCCGTCTCCGATGACTTCCCTCGCTGCCGACAGAATCAACCACGCATCTGCGCTGCCCCCGCCTCCCCCAAACACCCTATCTCCAACCGACGTCGTCGCCGCGGGCCATTTGGCACCGTATCCTCGACAAATCCATGGCTCCTTCTCCTATCCCTGCCCCGGCGCCGCAACTGTTGCCCTCAGAAGCACCCTGTCTTCTTCGGCTCCGGCGAGCTCTAGTTTCCGCGCTACTCGGCGTCCTGCCAAGGACGAACAAATGGCCTGCCGCCTCCTCCATAGCTCGCTCAGCTCCTCGTCCGCCGCCGCCGCCGAGGACCTAGTCCTCTCCTCGCTCCAGTGCCTATCCTCCACTAAACCTAACCAACCAGCACAACTCCCCACTCCCCTTCACTACATTAGCCCCAATTCCTATCCATTATTGACAACAACAACTCCCACTACCCTGCTTCTGTCTCCGGCGGAACGCCTCCGCGGCGTCTTCCTCTGCAAGCCCAATGGCCGCGTTGCCCTCCACCGATCACTCTCCTCCACGGGCGTGGATGCCGCCGCCGCCCTCTCCCCGAAGGTGCTCCCCGATGTCGTCAGCTGCGGCAACCTCGATGGCACTGCCACTGTTGACATCTTCGACTGGGCCATCATCGACACCAAGCTCTGCTCTTTCCCTCCATACTTGCAACATTGTCATCAGGGCTTTGGGCAGGAGGAAATTCTTCGCCTTTTTCAACCCCGCCCTGGAGATCATGCGGGAAAATGGCAGCTCTCCCGACCTATTCACGTTGGAGATAATCATGGATAGTCTGGTTGCGACCAGGCAAGTCAACAGGGCTCTCCAGCAGCTCAACACAAACCAATTTGGACTTGGAATTTAGAAAAATTGCCAAAGAAAGGAGGCATTTGCCGTTATCATGAATTGCCCCTGCCGGAGGTCACACGTAGCCCTTGCCAGCTGGCTCTTGCATGGCGCTCACATTGAGTTGTCTGATCTTGAACCAGCCATCATATCATTGTACACCTGTTTATCAAGATCAGACAACTCACTGTGAGCGCCCTTCACATCCATCTGCTTGAGTGTGATGTTGTGGCAAGTTGAGAAGGCCACGAGCAATTGGATTGCATCCAAGCGAGCTACCGGTGCATATGTGTCACCACAGTCAATGCCCTTAATCTGTGTGAAGCCTTGAGCCACAAGACATGCCGCAACCAGACTATCCATGATTATCTCCAACGTGGATAGGTCGGGAGAGATGCCATTTTCCCGCATGATCTCCAGGGCGGGGTTGAAAAAGGCGAAGAATTTCCTCCTGCCCAAAGCCCTGATGACAATGTTGCAAGTATGGAGGGAAGGGCAAAGCTTGGTGTTGGTGATGGCCCAGTCGAAGAAATCAACAGTGGCAGCGCCATTGAGGTTGCCGCAGCTGACGACATCGGGGAGCACCTCCGGGGAGAGGGCGGCGGCAGCATCCAGGCCCGTGGAGGAGAGTGATCGGTGGAGGGCAGCGCGGCCATTGGGCTTGCAGAGGAAGACCCCGCGGAGGCGTTCCGCCGGAGACAGAAGCAGGGTAGTGGGAGTTGTTGTTGTCAATAATGGGGTAGTGGGAGTTGTTGTTGTCAATAATGGATCGGAATTGGGACTAATGTAGTGAAGGGGAGTGGGGAGTTGTGCTGGTTGGTTAGGTTTAGTGGAGGACAGGCGCTGGAGCGAGGAGAGGACTAGGTCCTCGACGGCGGCGGCGGACGAGGAGCTGAGACAGCTATGGAGGAGGCGGCAGGCCATTTGTTCGTCCTTGGCAGGACGCCAAGTAGCGGGGGAACTAGAGCTCGCCGGAGCCGAAGAAGACACAACATATCCTGTGCACATGGAGAATTGGTGTACATGTGCACATATTGAATCTCAGCTGTCCAACTCGTATCCGACGGCAGAAGCTCCTTATTGCAATTACCCCCTCCCCTAAGGGTCGATCGAGGCGAGCTGCGCGGCGTCGGAGGGCAGCTTAGCTGCTGAGGGCGGCGTCGGAGGCGGCCCACGAAGGGGGGGGCGGCGACGGAGTTAAGGGCGGCGTCGGAGCAGGGCGGCGGAGGAGGGCGGAAAGCCGCGGACGACGACGGCGACCTCGAGCGGCGGCTGAGAGGCGGCGCTAGGGTCGGCGGAGGCGGCAGGGTGAGTGGCGGGCTGGTGAGCCGGCGGGGGTAAACGCAAAATTGACCACTTGGATGGTCGAGATTTTAAAAGTGCATATGTGCACGGTCTCCTCATGCAATGGCGGATTCAGGACTAAAATTAAGTCTGAACACAACTAAGTGAAAGATAAGTACTTAACCGAGCT
Source organism: Raddia distichophylla (assembly GCA_005191435.1). Classification (NCBI taxonomy): domain Eukaryota; kingdom Viridiplantae; phylum Streptophyta; class Magnoliopsida; order Poales; family Poaceae; genus Raddia; species Raddia distichophylla. The sequence continues at coordinate 463,709 of SPJY01000075.1, forward strand.
AACGATACAAACAAGTCAAGATAAGCATGTCCAAATGTTAAGGATGACATCAATTTTAACTATTATCGATTTTTACATATATTAAATGCTTAAAAGAGTGAATGGGCAATATCATAGACTCATAGTATCTCTATGGAAGATCTGAACAATTGAACAAAAGATGTCCTCAAACAAAATCACAAAAAAGATGATCCAATCTACACCATATGGTATCTGCAAGATTGAAATGTATATTAGAGAAACAATGTAATAATGGTAAAAGTTAAAATATTTAGACATTGAAATAGCATCTAACATACCACTCATTTGGTGATGGTAACCTATGAGGCAACTGCATTCTTCTAGTTTTAATGCGTTGAAAGCCTCGAGTAATAGACTCATCATCAAGTGATTTGAATATTTCTCTCTCGGTGTAGCAAACCATTAAATCATTCAACCAATCATCAGAAATCTTGTTTCTCAATGCAGACTTAATGATATTCATAGCTGAAAAGGCCCTTTCAACTGTTGCTGTTGAGACAGGCAACAATAATGCCAATTCCATCAATTTATAAACTAATGGAAAGACCTTGTGCTTTTCAGTTTGAACCATCTTCATAACTAGAGATGCAAGATCTTGACAAGAGTTAAAAGCAGCATGCCTTCCCATATGAAAAATGTAGGTCTCTAGTTGCTCCCTTATAATGGCACGATCATCAACAGAGAAGTCTTTATCATAAATTTCAGCAAGTCGAGCAAGTTTGTTTACATCAAACTTTTCAAAGGAGTTCTCTAGATCAAGACATGAGAAGCAAACTAGTAACTCAATAGAGACTTCATTAAATCGATAAGCTAACTCTGAATTAATTTTGTCCACCACAACAAAGAAAATCTCAGCACGATAATAGTAAAGCTTAGTGACAGTGAACCCATCACGCCTTGAACGACCTCGAACCGGCACTTCTTCATTCATGTCTATCACTGGAGTACATTTTAGCACACAAAAGGTTTTCACACCATCAAAGAAGGTCTCCCAACCATCATCTGTTCTCATAATAGCTAATCGAGCTTTTACATCAGCAACTAATTCCATAGCATGAACAATGTTAAGGTCCTTTCTTTGTAAGACAAGTGACAACTCATTTGTGATGGCAAGCAATTTTAACATTAGCTTTAAAATGAAAACAAATTTAAAGCTTTTCATTTTTTCTATCAAACCCGCTGCTTGTGTTGGTACACGCCCATCTTCATGAACCATACTAAGAACTTGTAGCACAGAGTCCCACATTGTCTCCAAACGAATCAAAGTTGTGTAGTGTGATCCCCACCTAGTATCACCCAGTCTAGCAAGACTAGTTTCTTGATGCAAACCCCTTCCTGCAACATTAGGCCTTTGTTCTTGCTCCGTGCTTGGCCCTGGTAGTTGAATTAGATATTTTCGCATATCCATGACCTGGCATATATAATAAAATACAAATAGAATTACCAATTTGGCATCAGGTATACAACAATGAACAATTTTATTCACAAATTACCTAATGCTAGACTGCTATAGAAAATAAGAGCTTCATAAATTAGTACCAAATTCAAAAGCTTAATACTACAGAGTACAGATAGAGGCATAGAGCCTAACCCTAACCGTAGAAGCCCTTGCTTGTGCCACCTGCCTCGCTTGTGACGTTGTGCCCGGTGGCCGATGAGAAGCCCTTGCCGAGTTGCGGAGTTGCCGTTGTTGGCCGTTGAGGCGAGGCTGGCGAGCAGCCGAGCAGGGGACGAGGCGACGAGCGATTTGCGAGAGTGCGAGACTGCGATCTTGAATCCTTGATGCGGCGGCCGCCCGTGGACGCGGGAGTCCGGGAGGCGGGAGACCAAGAGTCACCGACTCTGAAGGCTAGCAGCTAGCTCGTGCACGGTGCACAGCACAAGTGCTGGCCGTGGCCCGTGGCCTTGTTGCCTTGATGGCTAACTAGTTTAGCTTGCCACTTGCCAGCCCGGGCTTTTGTTTCACCTGGGCTGGCCCAAATAAACCTCCCCAACTCCTTGTACTCTACCTAATAAGTAAGTAGCTGCAAAATTTTAAGCCTGGGCCGAGGCCCAACCAGCCCAGGTGGTGCATCTGCCCCTGTCCTCGTGTGCACAGGATATGGACTCGCTTCGGAGAGCAACAGTTGCGGCGCCGGGGTTGGGATATGAGGAGGAGCCACATATTCGTCAAGGATACCGTGAGGGACAGGTTAACCTCGTGCAGGCGGTGACGGTGTTTGATTGGGTTGCACAATCACTGCATGTCGAAAATACAATGAATGGCCCCCAATTCGACTACCTGGAGTAATATGACATTAAATTGGATAGCCTTGACATGTACGACACCATACACATGAATTTCTCCCATCAGTGACATTCCGGGCATTTTTTTATCATTTTTCCTTTTTTTCTGTATTTTTTCATTCTTTTTTGTATTTTCTCTCTCCTCCAAACACCGTGGACCCACATGTCGGCTAGTCATACATTGAATATTAGTTTTAAGTTTAACACTCAAACTGAATTTTAATTTCAACAATCAAATTAGATTTTAAATTCAAAATGGAGTTGACATTTGAAATTTATATCGAATGCAAACAAAAATTAAATTCAAAATTCAAACTCAAATTGGACTTTGAATTTAGGATTCAATCTTGTAGCAACAATTTAAAATTCGGTTTGAAAAAATTCAATTTTAAAATTTAAAATTCGGTTTGAAAATTTAAAATTCGGTTTGAAATTATTTTGAATCTTAAACTGAAAATCCAATTTGAGTTTGAATTTCAAAATTAGTTTTGAATTTTGAATTTAAGTTTTGTTTGTGTTCGATATAAATTTCATGTGTTGGAGACTGACATGTGGATCCACGGTGTTTGGAGGAGAGAGAAAATACAAAAAAGAATGGAAAAATACAAAAAAGGAGGAAAATAATAAAAAATGCCCGAAATGTCACTGATGGGAGAAATTCGTATGCACGGTTTCATACATGTCAAGGCTATCCAATTTAATGTCATATTACTCCAGGCAATCGAATTGGGTGTCATTCATCGTATTTTCCCTCCACCAAGTGTTTGGTTGCTCACATGGAGATCATCATGGTTGTGTCCTTTACCGACTGGAATCACCGTCGTGGAGGTTGTCACACTCGATCTCATCACCGTCGACCATGTCATCCATGGCACAGTCTGACACAAATGTCTGATGCTCACAAATGTTATCCATCCTTGATCTTGTCTGAGCACCTCGAGAGAAGTCCCCATAGTGAATAAATGTGTTTTTTGAGACATGTGCTAGAGCCTTTATATCCATTTGTATCGCTAGAGCCTTTATACAATAAAACAACTCTATCCTAAAGGGCAGCTTCTTTTCTTTTCTACTGCTTAGTAGAGCAGCAGCCAGTCACAACCAAGCTAGCGACGTTCGTAAGAATAAAATGACATGCAGCCTAGCATACATCTCATCTCGGATTATTGAGAAACTACAATCTTGATACAGCAACAGAGCATGGGAATGAAAATGAAAATGACTATTGTTTCAGAAATCGTATATGATCTGGTTAGCAACCTTGCTTGCATTTATAATCCAAATGTACAGAACGGGTGCTGTACTGTCATGCGAAATCTCAGTGCTGGTTATCCCATCTCTGCAAACTTTCTTTTAGATCATCTCATCTCTGCAAACTAACCAAGCTATAATATGTTCCAGAGGGACCCTTGGCTATGAGGGATGCGTGTGTGCCCTCTTCCACAACAATTCCTTTCTCAAGCACGGTGATTTGGTCACAGTTTTGTATGATGCTCAGCCTGTGTGCCACCAGCACACTTGTCCTGCCAACCATCACATGGTCCAGAGCCTCTTGTACTACCTTTTCTGATTGGCTGTCAAGTGCACTTGTAGCCTCGTCAAGTAGCAAGATAGCTGGGTTCTTCAGGATGGCACGGGCAATTGTAATGCGCTGCTTCTGTCCTCCTGACAGCTGAACCCCTCTATCCCCACACCATGTATCCCACGTCACTTGTGAACCGATCTGAGTGAAAACTAAAATCCCTTCTCAGCCCCATCTGAACCCTAAATCGAGATTCCCTTCTATTCACACTGCTTGGCGACGAGAAGAGAGAGAAGAGGGGGTGGTGCCCGTTCGCGAGGAGGGGCGCCGCGACGGGGCCAGGCGGCGAGCTCGGGGGCGCCGCGAGCACGAGGCCAAGCGGCGAGCTCTGGGGCGCCGTGACGGGGGCAGCTGGCGTGGAGGCAGCCGGCGAGCTCGGGGGCGCCGCGACGGAGCCAGCCGGCGAGCTCGGAGGCGCCGCGACGATGGAGGCCGGCGGCGGAGCGTCGGATGATCCGAAACGGCGCAAAGATGGGGATTCAGCTCCTACCTATGGTACGCCTACCCTCCGCCATGTACCTCACCACAACTCCTGCTGGTTCTCGTCGTTCCCCATCTGAAACTTTGGGATTTCATTTGGCTGCCCTTGTTCTTGTCAAAATGTAGGATTGGGCAGTGATAGATTTACACTGGAATTGCATTATGGGGGGGCTTTTTTTGGATCCAAAGTGAGGAAGTATGTGGATGATAGGGTCACATGGTTTGATGGTTGTTCGGTGGACACATGGTCCATGCTCTGGATTGCTGATTTCGTGGAGCAAGTAGGGTACATAAAGGAAGATAGCGTTAATGTTTTTTGGTTAGAGCCAGGAAAAAGCATTAGCAATGGATTGAAGCTAATCACTTGTGATGCCGACACCAACTTAATGGTATCTTATGTCCCTAAGTTCACCACACTTGTTGCATACTTGTGTTCTTCTGAAACTGCTGTACCAAAGGTGAGAAGTTGCCAGATTATTGTCAGTGAGAAGTTGCCAGATTTCTATTCGGATGTACCAAAGGTGTATAGTCCCAGAAAGACTAGTAGGTTGCAGAGCCCCAGCAAGAGTGCTATTTTGCAGAGCCCAGGAAGTAGTACTAGGTTGCTAGATAAAGCTGCTCTGGATGAGGATGAAGCACAACAAGACCATCAAGAGGATGAGGCAGTAGATGGTGATCCACAACTCAATGACAGTGACAATGAAGTTAGTGCTGGAGATGATGACCTGGGTGGGAATGAGGGGGAAGAAGAATATGACTCTGAGTATATTGATTCAGAAGAAGATAATCTAGGGGATTTTGGTTCAGAGGTAGGAGAGTCGAGCAAGAAGAAAAATCTAGTCTTTACGAGGAATTCAGATATGGTGAACCCAATGTTCAAAGTAGGCCTGGTGTTCCCTACAATGAATGATTTGAGAGAGGCATTTAGGCAGTATTCAATCAAGAACAGGGTGAGTACAAAGACATTGAAGAATGATCCCGAGAGGTTCAAGGCTTGCTGTGATGAGGAACAGGGATGCCAGTGGCAACTGTATGCCTCAACAGATAGCAGAGTGCATGGAGTAATGATCAAAACCTATTATGGGACTCACACATGCAGTAGGAAGTGGACAAACAAGTGGTTCACTTCCAAGTACATTGCAAAACATTACTTAGAAACATTTAGGGCAATGCCTAGAACTGACATCACAGAGCTTGGTAGGTTGGTCCAAAAGGATTTCAACATGGAAACCCCTAAGAGCAAGCTCTATAGGGCTAAGTGGGCAGCACTGAAGCTTATTTATGGAGATGAGTTGCAGCAGTACAATAAGCTTTGGGACTATGGCCATGAGTTGAGAAGGGCGAACCCTGGTAGCTCATTGCTTTTGTCCTTAAATGTTGGCCATTTTGATAGGATGTACTTCAGTTTAGCAGCATGCAAGAAGGGATATATGATGGGTTGTAGGCCTATCATCTTTTTGGATGGTACACACATTAAAACCAAATATGGGGGACAGCTCTTGGTGGCAGTAGGCATTGACCCTAATGAGTGCATATTTCCCATAGCAATGGCAGTTGTTGGCATTGAGAACAAGCAGACTTGGAAGTGGTTTTTAAACACCCTAAAGGCTGATCTGCACATTACAAATACGGGAGCTTTCACATTGATGGGTGACAAACAAAAGGTAACATACATCTTATCTCTTCTAAAATGTTATTGTGTTCTCCTTTGCAATACTCTATCTTACTTCTAAATGTGCTTACCCAATACTGCAGGGGCTTATCCAATCTATGGATGATGAATTTCCTGACTCAGAACATAGATTCTGTGTCAGGCATTTGTACCAGAACTTCCAAATGTATTTCAAGGGTGAGGCTTTGAAGCAACAGGTATGGGCTTGTGCAAAATCTAGTTCATGTCCAGAATGGGAGAGTAACATGGAGAAGTTGAAGGCAATGGACAAAGATGCATTTGACTGGTTATCTGAGCTACCACCAACACAGTGGTGTAGGGCTTTTTTCAGAGAATTTCCTCGTTGTGATGTACTGTTGAACAATCATTGTGAGGTATTCAATAGATACATCCTAGAGGCTAGGAGACAACCTATTTTGACAATGATGGAGACCATTAGATGCCAACTGATGAGCAGGCTATATAAGAAAAGTAAGGAAGCTTCAACCAAGTGGAAAGGTAGTATCTGCCCAAAGGTCCTCACCAAGCTCAACAAAAACTCTGAGTTAGCAAATATTTGCTATGCCCTTCCATCTGGTCTAGGGATTTTTGAGGTAACTCAGAAGGGGCACAAGCATGTGGTTGATCTTGCAAGGCGCAAGTGTGATTGTGGCAAGTGGCAGCTCACTGGAATACCATGCAGCCATGCAATTGCATGTCTTAGGAATGAGAGAGTGCAACCGGAGTCTCTAATCCCACCATGCTACCACATCAAGACCTACAAGCTGGTCTATAGCAACATCATCACCCCATTAAGAGACCAGTCAGTGTGGCACAAGACAAATGGTGCAGAAGTGAAGCCTCCAAAATATGAAAAGAGGGCTGGAAGACCGAAGAAAAATAGGAAAAGGGAAAGACATGAAGTACCAGGCAAGAACAAGATGTCAAAGCATGGCTCCACCATGCATTGCAGTTACTGCCATAGAGCTGACCACAATAAGAGGGGTTGCCAGGTTAGGAACGCAGCTATCAACCACAAGCAAGGAGATGCAATTCCCATGAACATTGCAAGTCATACAGAGGTACAAGCTAAGCAACCTGTGCTTTGTTTACATGCTTATCAAGATGCAGCTTAAATGATATGGTTACTAATTTTGATGTAATGCTACATTCTACATGCCTACTGAATCAGCTAGCTAGATGAAATCCAATGAAAGTTTTCCTTGCTTGATGGTGTTTGTAGTGTTCTTGTTGCTGGTACTTTGTTTAATTTGCTACTGCCGATTGGCTTGTCTATATTTGCATTAATGCCAACAGAGAATCACACAAGATTTTGTCAATTGATATCCAATTCTCTGTACAGGTGGCAGAGCAAGATGATCCATCTTCCATTAATATTGCAACTCAGGAGAGTAGGTGCCCCACATTTCTTCCAGAGTCTGCATTCATCTCCAATGCTAGGGCCACACTTGCAAGCCAACAATTAACCTTGACTACGGCAACAACGAAAGGAAGGATTGCAATGAGGATGAAGAAAACTAACTAAAGCAAAGAAAGGAAAAGGCTATACTTTTGTTATTTTGTACACCACTAAAACTTTGCCATGTGGTGTATTTTGTAAATAGACACCATAGCACATGGCTGTCTGCTAATTATATGCGTTGTCAACACTTGGATGTTTGATATTGGTGGCTTCTAGAACACATTTTGTATGTATGCATGGCTGATACTATGGGTTCTGGACTAATGATAGAAAATGTTGGATATGTGATGCTATGGTGCATTGCCAGATGATACAGTTTGTGTGATGCTGCCTGATACATTTTGTGTGATGTTGGATGTCTTCATTTTGTGTCAATTTGTGCAAAATTACATCATGCTTTGTGTAAAAAACTTTGAAACCCCGAGAGTTACCTTGCATTATAAACTATGATTTCAGCTTGTTCAGAACGCATGAACATACATCGTGTTTCGCTCCAAAAAACATCAAGTTACATGGGGCAACGAACAGTTACATCAGGTTTCCATAGTTTACGGATATCACAAGCTTCGCAAAAAAAAGTACATCCAGTGACAGTTACATCAAATTTTGCCAAAGGAAAAAACATCAAGTTCCACGAGGGTACACCCATAAACCCCCACCTCATGGCTGCATTGCTTTGGAGATGGAATTTGGATCAACTGCGTTGTGTGGAGATGTTATCAGCATCGCCGTGAAGTGCTTGCGGTATTCAGGGATGCTCTCCTGCAGCAAAAAAAAGTGGGAAGAATGCATTAACACACACATTTGATAGAAAATCAAAAGTTGCCAGCGCGGGGAGAAAAAGGGATTACTAACTTTGAGGAATGGCTTGAGAGTCTTGCCATCCCAATTCTCCATGTAGATCATGGTGTATACCCCGCAGTCAAAGCTGCATTATATTGGAAAAAGCAAAACAAATTACTATAGGAACTTGTGAAGTGCATAATTGAAACATGGAAAATGCACTGATGAAACTTCAATAATGTAGTATTGTAACATGACATTTTTCAATGGGGCGTGCGGGTTTGAAACTTGGCTAATGTACTGAACAAACTTGGGTCTCTATGGCTGATAGCATGGAATATAACCTCTGAAATAAAAAAGACTATCCATTTTACTGAAACAAAAAGGGGGAAAAAGGGGAGAAAAAAACTGACGTGTTCCCTTGTTGTGGGTACTCCATTGGAGAACACCTAGGGAACTTGGCGATGTCCTTCTTTGTAATTTTTACAGCCTTCAGCAGTGTCGCAAGGTTTGTTTCCTGCAATTATTAGACAAGAAAACAGGTCATGGAGAAGAAAAAAGAAAAAAAGGGGTTTCGGCTAAAATCCAGTATATGCACCAAGTTCTTTGCGGCATTGCGTGCTGCCTCGTCCTTGGAGTCCTTGATGCTATCAAAGTAGTTCATCTGATTGTGCAGCAAATTTACGCATGAAAGCACCCAGTGCTTGCTGCACACTATTGGGAACAACAGCTGCGCAGGAAAAAAAGGGTTTACACACACAGTGAGGAATTGAAAACACAAAAAAGGGAACTTGGCGTTAGAAAGTATTGAAACTTGCCAGGTGTACTAGTGAACACATGTTGTGCAATGGATAACAAACTAAAAATGAACCTCTTATACCAACTAGTGAAACTTGTCATTGAAACAATATTAATGCAACTTGTTGGTTGAACTAGAGAAACATACAGATTGAGCCACTGAAACTTGTGTTTAAATTACGGATATAGAAAAAAATACCAGGTCTTTCTTCCCGAGCACGTGCTTTTCCTCGAGCCTCTTCAACTCATCTACACAGGCCTGCGGCGCGAAGTCTTCCGGGGCCACCAACAATTGAGACTGGTCCAAGAAAAAAAGGAACACCCCGCAAAAAAATAGCATATAACCCACAAGGAAAACCAAAAAAAAAAAAGGTATAGACCACACACTGTAGGGGGGAGGCGTGCGATTGTTACCGTGAAATTGATCGAGAATGCAAATTTCTTGATGTTCTTCTTGTTGTCTGGACGTTCAGCCTCCTTAATGTTGAAAAGTTCCACATACAATGACATCACCATATTGCATATCTCACCCCTAGCCCTCAGTGCCTTGTAGAAATGCTCGTATGAGACGTGGAAGCCCCCAATTAGTACAAACGCGTCACTGTTGACACATGGAAGAAAAAGATATGAACAAAAAAAGAGACGTTCAACAATATAAAAAAAAGACAACTGGAAACCCCATGCAACTTGGAGTACACTCACGCTTCCTCGTTTTTTTTTTAATTTCTTGACACGCTTGTGCCCCACGTATTTGGCATAGATCTCCTCTGTAGACTTGTCAACCTTGAGCTTCTTGGTCCTGGTGCAACTCTCAATGTTCTTTGCTGCCCTCTTCTTTCTGTTTTTCTTCTCATGAGTGGTTGGCCCACTTGTTTCTTCTTGTGCCATTTTGGTATCACTGGTTATGGGGTCAGCGTCTGCTTCGGGGACTTGCAAAACACACACGTAAAAAATAAATTAAAAAAAGTTGTGGGCAGCATCATACGGGTTAGTTAAAAACCAAATGTGGGGGTGGTTCTGAAGTTTCAGTAGCTGAAACTGAAGTTTCAATAGTGAGTAACCTAGGTTTCATTAGTGCACTAGCAAGTTGCATGAAGATATGGGGCAAGTTTCCAGTACGCATCAGGATAAGTTTCAGTAGGTATTTGTGAAGTTTCAAATATAGTAAACTAGGTTTCAGTACTTGAAACTAAAAAAGGTCATGGCGTCCGGACCTTCGTAAAGACGGTGATAGGTTTGACCAAGGAAAAAGTACAGAAGATCTGGAAGTTTCAATAGTTGAACACTCAAGTTTCAAAAGAGCTGTTTAACCTATGTTCCAGTGGTGCATGAGGAAGTTAAATCGTGATGTGGACAAAAAAGTTCCGGTACTTATGATCATAAGTTTTGCAAAGAAGCACCCCAGGTTTAAGAACCCCAATGATATGTTTCACAAAAAAGAAAAAAGAAAGTGTAAAAGAACTGAAGGTTTAGTACAAGAACATTAAAGTTTCCAAAGTTGTTTTACTGTGTTTCAGCAGTTCATAGACAAGTTACATCAATGTCATGTTATAGTTTTTCAGCGCATGTGAGAATAAGTATCAGTTGTTCAGATTTCATGTTTCAGATATATTCCTTCTAAGTTTTTGAAGTTCAAACTCAAGTTTCAGTTCTTTTATCAATCTAATACACCTAAAGCACTGAAGTAAAAAAAGTTACCTCTGGCCGGGCTGTGCACAGAAACTTCCTCGGCGATGGATTTGTCTTTTGATGTGATTTCACCAACAGTGCTGTCTTCTGTCTTGTCTTCAAAATCTGGACCAAGGCTGAACCTGAAAGACGGTATTGATTCATCCCTGAAGTATAAGGGCATCCTGCTTTCATCCCTTTTTGGGCTCCTTGGCGGACTTAAGCGTGCAGCGCCTGGGTCGCTCCTGGCAGGGCTTGGGCGTGTGGACATATCTGGGTCGCTCCTGGCAGGGCTGGAAAGAAAATGTGCACAAGGACAGTTGGAACTTATGTTTAACATTAGGAAACTTGGAGGTGAAACTACTGAAACCTTGAAATATACATGAGAAACTTGTGTGGCATGCATGTATTAAAGCCAGCGAAAACAAAAAAGGGTACCTTGCCGCAGCTGTGTCGCTCCTGGCAGGGCTCGCGGTTCCAGCCGCCACTGGGTTGCTCCTGTCCAGGCTTGTGTGTGCATCAACAACGAATGCCATCTCCGGCCTACCGATGCGGCTAGGTGCCCCTTGATTTGTCCCTGGAACCAGGCAGCACTTGACCATGAAATCCACAGGGTTTGGGCTGCCTGTTGACAAAGGGCTCCCCCCACGAGGGGCAGGACTGGCAGCAGCTGGAGGGCTTTCTTTACCACCATTCGGGCTACGAGGCGGTGTATCCTCGTCGATCTTATCGCCATCAGGCTGTGCATTGTTTTCGGGGTCTTCGTTCAGGACATCAGTCGTTGCCTCGACCCCTAGGGCATTCCTTGTATTACGAACAGCAGCATTGGCGGGTGCAGCCTGTAGGCAGATGTCACAGCCCTGTTTGGCATTTTTAGTTAGCACCTCAGTTACCTCTGCCACTAAAGCGCCAACTGTGGTGTTGAACACGGAGTTCATGCTGGCAACTGCATTGGCAACAGCAGTGCCAACTACCTTGTCCATCTCTGTTGCCCAGGTTTTTGTATACTTCTCAAATACATCTTGCACTTGCTTTGAGACCTGGGAGAATACAGTGAAACTTGCGGTCAGTACTACTGGAACCTAAGATTGTACTTCTGAAACCTAATATTTAGCTTTTGAAACATGAGTGAAATGCAGAAAAAGAATCAAGGTGAAACATACAATTTTGCTTGGGAAACTTGTAATTGAACTACTTGAACTTGGTAATGCATTTAAGCAACTTTGGGGTATGCAGTAATTAAAAACACAAAGTGAGACAAGGGGGTACCTAGGCGCCTTGGCTGCTGCCCTGAGAAAGTCGTGCCCACTCATCAAATGAAGGGGACTGCGAAGCTCCAACATTGTTGCTTGGTTCAGCTTCAAAGTACGGTGTGCTCGATTTAGGCCGGAACTGGAGAGCCATGGGTTTAGGCACACACAAAAAAAACCGGGTGAGTAACACACAGAAAACGCACAATTCCTATTGCAAAAAAAAAAAGGAATAAGGCATAAAGGGGAAGATGTTCAAGAAACACGTACGGGCGCTGCCCGAAAACATGGTGATCCACGGTGAGCCTCCTCCTATCAACCTTCATTGCCAGCTCATAATCTGCATCCGTGAAGTTGCAAAGCCTCGGTAATGAGTAGTTGAGAGTTGCCTTGTTGATAGGACCAACTGGGAGCTCTAAATGGTCCACATAAGCAATCTGTGCACACCCCCCAAAAAAATGGGAAGATACGAAAAACACAAGAAAAAAGATAGAGGTGTGAGATAATAGAAATGCACGTATGTTGGCAGTACTGGAATTTGGGATATGTGCTGGAACTTGGCAGTAAATGGAACTTATGGTTGGCAATGCTGGAAACTTGTAGATAGACTTGTGAAACCTTAAAAGTACACTAATGAAACTTTAAAAAGTACATTGTTACAAAAGGGGAAACATGGGGTTGTGAATGGGAAACTTGTAAGTGGTATTGTTGAAACTTGTAAGTGGTTCTTAAGAAACTTGACAAGCACACTATTTGTTTTTTAGTTTGCTTACCGCTAGTATGTGTAGGCACCCTCCCACGTAGTACTCTTTTGCGCGAGCATCGGCGCTCATCTTCTGAAACCTCCCAACTTCAGCCATCAGACAAGCCAGCGCATGCCCCGCCCAATCATATTCTTTTAGTGCATCGATATTACGGAGGCTATGGATGTAATCCAGATCGACATTGTTTTGGGTGGTCGGACAGATCACACACGCAATCGCCACAAGCATGAATGACCTCATGAAAGTCTCCTCGTCGTTGCTGCCTTTAGCCACCGCGATTGCCTGCGGGATTGATGCCCGCTTCACCTCATTCCTGTATGCATCCTTTATCCCTGCGATCTCTTCATTATTGCCGGAACGTTCCACCGCCCTCTGGCCGGATGGTATCCCCAATATTTTCCCCACAATGCTGCTGTCAAAGGAGATTGACCTGTCCCTGTAACGGAACTCACACAGCAACGGGTCTACCTTGCCCATGACCCACTCCAGCAGTGGACCGGGCAAGTTGATGGGCTGGACCTGTAACAACGGGTCAAGCCCGTGTTTGGTGACAAAACCACGCTGCACCGGGTTCAACTCGCCTGCCAGAGTGTGCAGCCTCCTTGTGCTAAATCGAGACTTTAAGTGACACTTGATGTCCATTTTGTAAATTCACTTGTCAAGCTGAAACCTGAAAAAAGGAAAAACACGCACACAGAGCATATCACACGTGTGCTGTAACTTACTTTGCTAACTAATGAAACTTGGCCTTCTGTAGTTGAAACATGGATTTACAAACTGCTGGGACTTAGTTACTGCAGAATTGCAACTGTCAACAGGTGACTAACTGGGGGGTCACCGCCGGCAATGAATTTGTACGAGGGGACGCTAATCAAGAACTAGGCCAGATGGCTAGCACAAGATAGGATTATACAGGTTCAGGCCCTCAACGGAGGAGGTAATACCCTACTTCCTGTGCTCTGGGATTATTTGGTGGATCGGGATGCAAGATGATGTTCTATCGATGATCTCCTCGCCCTGACGGCTTTTACCCCCTCCCTTTATATAGTGCAGGGGGGATAGAGTTTACAGTAAGTCGCGGGGTATATGGCAACTATTTTCGTTATGATGTTACATGGAATCCATGCATTGATCTGCTAATTACATGGG
>SPJY01000075.1:479994-506073 GCA_005191435.1 Raddia distichophylla
GCTCATACATTTCATATAGAAATTACAATACACGTTGACTGCTCTTCCATGGAGCAAAACACTTGGACTACTGCTGTTGTTGACTGATTTCATACAAAACTACAAGCTGAATGTTTGCTTCAGAGTCAAAACATTGATGCTGCGTTGCTGATGGAATATTTGCATTGAAAACACTACTACGGTTGTAGAATCCAAACAAAAATTACAAGCTAGTGGCTGAAATCAACAAAGCAAACAAATTTACAAAGAATCGGAGCTGAAGCAGGCGAGCCGATTTGGGGGAGCCGAGGAGGAGCAGGCGAGCGCTCGCTCTGTGGACTAGGCGCTGCAATTTGAGGAAGGAGACATCAGTTTCTTCAAGATTTGTGCAGTAGGCACGTGGCTCCATCTGCGGCAGGGTGCCATGCTCCGTTCGGTGGCACCGGGTGCCAGGAAATTTTCTTCCGATGGGGAGAGGATCAAAAAGGAAAGAGAGGAGAGAGGGACAGGAAAACAAGAAGAGATCAGGTCCCCTCCTTCTCACCACCAGCACTCACCGGAGATGGACGGTGGAGGTGGTCTCTTCGGTCACCTCTCACTCCACATGTAGCATTATTACTTGTTACAAAGAACCGAATTGAAATTTGGTGATAATCTCTTGTTTTTAAAAGTTCAAAACCACTGGACCCTCTAAAACAGTAAAGCTACACGAAGAAGCTGCTAATAAAGGTAAAAAATTCTTTAAGAGTGCACCGCAAAATGTGAAGAAATTTTCGAGAGATGGATAGAGGTAGTGAATAGTGTTTTAGAGAGAAAATTGGAGTAGCCATCGGAGATTCTTAGAAATAAATTTGGGGTTAGAAAAGATGGAAGAAACCAAAGTATTTGACACTTTGAAAGCCAATATCATAGGAAAAAATTGACGATTTGTCATAAAGTTGCTCAACCGCTTTATAATATGCCACATTTTTAATGTTTAGGGTTTTGAAAGGGTTGACATATATGCAAGCTAAAACGACCATATTCAATTATTCATCCTAGCCGTACCAAAGAAGAGTTATGTGTTATGAACGTGGCCCACATGGCCCATAAATAGTACTGCGTTACTGTTCATGAAGTACTGTAGCACTGTTTTGTTTCCTCCTAGTAGTTAGAGATTAGATTAGATCTCCTAGTAGTGAGGAATTAGATTAGATAAGTTTGTTAGGAATGGGATTAGATTAGTTAAAGGATAGTTTTTTAGGGCTTAAGTCTTTTATCCCTATAAAAGGGATGGTCATGTATCTTTTTTTGACATCTAAACAATGAATCAAAATTAAGAGTATATCTCTTAGGCGGTGGCTCCGATAACATCCAAGGCGTCGCCGATGATAAACGACTGTCTCGCCCTCGTCAAGGGGCCTTACCTAATGCGTGCTTATCAAGCACGTATCAAATTGGTATCAGAGTCAGACGGTCCCCCGGAATGGCGTTCCGCTCCCGGTACTACGACGAGAACCAATGTTCCTTTCATTAGCGACGCTGAGAAGAGCGGACAATCGACTGCT
Source organism: Raddia distichophylla (assembly GCA_005191435.1). Taxonomy (NCBI): domain Eukaryota; kingdom Viridiplantae; phylum Streptophyta; class Magnoliopsida; order Poales; family Poaceae; genus Raddia; species Raddia distichophylla. The sequence continues at coordinate 481,521 of SPJY01000075.1, forward strand.
ATCATCGGCGGATCGACGAGGAGAGGTGTGCCTTCGATCCGCCCCCTTCGTACCTCTACTTCGAGCGGCTCCGTGAGGAGTACGGGCTCGTTGATGAGCATACCATGAAGGTTCCATTGATGACCTCGTGGATCTGAAACAAGATGAAGGCTACATCAACAACTACGTGCGAGAGTTTCAGCGGCTGCTCAGACGAGCACCGCGGATGAGGAGAGAAGACGAGATCGATGTCTTCATCGCGGGTCTACCTGTGACATCGGCGTCAGATGTTCTTCGTGGTCGGCCGCGCGACCTTGCAGACACGATATACTTGGCACATGAGGCAGAACGCCAGGAAGATGCCCGAATCATGAAGGCAGCACTGGCTCTACATCGATTGGCGTTTAGTCGTGGGGTTACCGAGCAAACTGAGGCTAATGCGGCGCAACTGAAGATGTCCATCTCCATCTTGGCGGCAAAGCTCGAGGCGTAGATCGACGACATCGCCAAGAAGGTCGCGGGCCTCGTCAAGGCGTTAGATAAGACAATGACGGCGCCTGCTAATCCAACGCAGATGTCTGACGCCAGTGTGGCGCAAGCCTCATGAGCATCCACCCTGGAGTCCGGACCATCGACGACAACGGCAACACCGACGATGATGGCACCGAGTAGCGCGAGGAGAACGACGAAGACGGTGGAAACACTGACGTCATCAGCGACATCGAGCAGCAAAAAGATGGTTTCGTTGCCAATGCCTTGCCGATCTCTTCTCGTAAGAGGGCTCCCAAAGCGACGAGTGTCCATTCAAAGCAACATCATGGCGTCCGGCCCTACGTCACTGCAGGTCTTCTTCCATGTCAAGAGCACGCTCAGCGACCACGACGCCAAGCATGCCTTCGATGACTACAATGTGTCCATACTCAGCAACAGATGGGTCGCAGACATGCTATGTCAAACCGTCCCCCGGAATGGCGTTCCGCTCCTGGTACTACGACGAGGACCAATGTTCCTTTCATTAGCGACGCTGAGAAGAGCGGACAATCGACTACTATCATCGGCGGATCGACGAGGAGCGGTGTGCCTTCGATCCGCCCCCTTCGTACCTCTACTTAGAGCGGCTCCGCGAGGAGTATGGGCTCGTTGATGAGCATACCATGAAGGTTCCATTCATGACCTCGTGGATCTGAAACAAGATGAATGCTACATTAGCAACTACGTGCGTGAGTTTCAGCGACTGCTCAGATGAGCACCGCGGATGAGGAGAGAAGACGAGATCGATGTCTTCATCGCAGTTCTACCTGCGACATCGGCGTCAAATGTTCTTCGTGGTCGACCGCGCAACCTTGCAGACACGGTATACTTGGCACATGAGGCAGAACGCCAAGAAGATGCCCGAATCATGAAGGCAGCACCGGCTCAACATCGATCGGCGTTTAGTCGTGGGGTTACCGAGCAAACCGAGGCTAATGCGGCGCAACTGAAGATGTCCATCTCCATCTTGGCGGCAAAGCTCGAGGCGTAGATCGACGACATCGCCAAGAAGGTCGCGGGCCTCGTCAAGGCGTTAGATAAGACGACGACGGCGCCCGCTAATCTAGCGTAGATGTCTGACGCCAGTATGGCGCAAGCCTCACGAGCGCCCGCCCTGGGGTCCGGACCGTCGACGACAACGGCAACACCGACGACGACGGCACCGAGTAGTGCGAGGAGAACGACGAAGACGATGGAAACACTGACGTCATCAGTGACATCGAACAACAAAAAGATGGTTTCGTTGCCAATGCCTTGCCGATCTCTTCTCGTAAAAGGGCTCCCAAAGCGACGAGTGTCCATTCAAAGCAACATCATGGCGTCCGACCCTACGTCACTGCAGGTCTTCTTCCATGTCAAGAGCACACTCAGCGACCACGACGCCAAGCATGCCTTCGACGACCACAATGTGTCCATACTTAGCAATAGATGGGTTGCAGACATGCTATGCCTTTATTGTTTTGTCAAGCTCATGGTAACGCACTTCGTCTTCACCATCGGCGACAAATTCTTGGGCTTCATCGTTTCAACCTTAAGAACAAGGTTGATTCACAAGGGGAAGTAATGTTATGGTCGTGACCCACATAGCCCATAAACAGTACTGCGGTATTGTTCACGCGGTACTGCAGCGCGGTACTGTACGCTGGTTTGTTTCTTCCTAGTAGTTAGGGATTAGATTAGATTTCCTAGTAGTTAGGGATTAGATTAAAATAAGTTTGTTAGGGATGTGATAAGATTAGTTAAGGGGTAGTTTCTTAGGGCCTATGTCTTTTATCCCTATAAAAGAATGTTCATGTATCTTTCTTTAACATCCAAACAATGAATATCAAAATTAAAAGTAGATCTCATAGACGGTGGCTCTAGTAACAGCCAAGGCGTCGCCGACAATAAACGACTGTCTCTCCCACGTCGGCCGTCTTGCCCACGTCGAGGGGCCTTACCCATTGCAGATAAGCACGTATCATTACGCGTCTCAGAGAAGAATAGATGTCCCACATGTTATACATCTCACAAAAACATTGGAAGCAAGTCGCCGTCGTCCTGTGTTCATGAGGGCTCGGGTGGTGTGTTCTGGCGACAAAATTAACTACTAGAAATCAGGCTCCGTCTAGCTTGTTGAAGCCACCGTGCGCTTGGGCGACAGCCGATGCATTTCATACATGCTTGGTTCTGGAGCCTGGGGCTATCAAAACGGACCCTAATCGTCCAACTGTACAAACACAGCTAATTGATTTCATATTAAAACATTCTGGGCCAGCCAGAGGTAATATGGTCAATTCATCTAGCATTTTGCCAAAAATTGTCTAAACATGCAAAATGTGGCATATTATCAAGGGGTCAACCATCAAAGACATCCAACTTTCTGGCATTCAATTGCCATCGACTCTGACATATTGTCAATTTCTCTAGCATAAACATTTTTCAGTGTGTGCACCATGTACTCATGAGTCATGCCAAAACCCAAAAAAAAAAAAAGCCAAGAGGATCCAAATATCAATGTCGAACCAAATAACAGACAGTCAGACACCCTCAGATCATTTATACTAACAGATGGACAAAATTCACAGGCCTACTTTGCACCACTTTTGGCATGTCATGGGACCTACGGTACGAATGTGCACAGTTCTTCAATTTTATATACATCTCCAGTTCAGCTAACAAAGAAGCACATTTCTTGCTAGATATGTCATACAACTTGGTTGAACTAAACTACCACGCACACTGTCACAGTCAACTTGCACAGGCATGTACAGCAACTACCAAAATGTCCACTGACTGCTTTACTTCTGTCAACAATGGCTTATGGTAATGGCCAATGGAATGAAGTAGCAGTTATCAAGCAATATATATTGTGAGTTACTATGTCATTAGGCGTCCAATAAATTTGAAGGCCATCTATTTTGTCAAGCAGAATCCAAAACTGAGTTCTTCCTGTTTTCAATTGTATTTCACCAAGTCATGGTGCTGTAAAGCCATCTTACCCGTGGATGAGTAGCACTTGAGGTTATCTGTTATGCCGTAACTGTCAATGAATGCAGAAATGCAGTCTGTGGCTTTCCATTGAGCATTCTAAACAAAATTTGCAGATGTCAGAACAGAAGGCAATACAACAAAGAACTGGGGGGAAAAAAGATGAAATGAGGAGGTTTAAGGCAATACCAGTTTGTGTGTAGCTATAATCCGTTACACTACACATTCAGGGGTTTTCCTTAAGCATTTATGCGAATGATTTTGCATGCTTGGGTCTTGCCTGAAGTGCAATACCACCGCAAGGATGAACTATCCACCGTCAACTGTTCTCATTTTTTTTAGCATGAATTGTACTGTATTATATTGGTGGGCAAAACTTATATTTTGATGAAAGAATCTAGTACTTCACAAGGGCTGGCGTTACTGCATAGCAATCTGATAAGCATTGAAAAAGCCAGTTCAGAAGTAGCGTATCTGGCAGATTGACCAGAAGTTCAGCCTAGAAAAAGAACAAACATGTTAACAAGTAACACATAGGAAATAGAACATTCAAAATGTTAGAAGTTGGAAGCTTAAGTTCCTCAACTGGAAACTTATGTGCTACCTGTATGCTAAAAAAATCTTTATGAGGTGTTGCTCAACAATGAAAATTTGTAAGAAATAGCATGAGATATTATCAGGGATCAAAGCACAAAATGGACATGCACATCCTGAACAATTGACAGGTGGCTTGGTGCCAAGGGTTCCATTCCACAGTTTTCCCAAATATCATCCTTATCCTGGCCCATTTATGGTTGATTTGATCTTTTCTTTTTATTGTTGAATACTTGAATTTATTTAAAGTTTTCATGTTTTCCTCATATCTAATAACCAGTAGTATGTGCCAACCTTTACAACAGCATACAATAAAACTTAATTCCAGTAGTTTATCAATTTTCTAAAAAATCTGGTTACTTTTGTAAATCAGTCCAGGCAAAGGATATGAATTTTTTAATCCTGATCACACTAATCAGAGGAGCATATTGCCCTGCTCATCATTTAGTAGTACCTTTTCGACAAAGAAAGATTGTACAATAGCCACAACTCATAAGCAGAGCAATACATCAAGATCTAATTATGCCCTGTTGACAAATGGGCTTAAAACGTGCCCATTGTTAGATATATGTGTATATGGGCCTTTGTGGGTCCTTTGTGGGTCTTTTCTATGTATATGAGCTTTCCTATTATGCTCCATGTATATGTATATATACTAGCCTATTGGCCCCTAGGCCCTAGATGAATACAAGTCTATTCATAAAACCTGTCACTTGTAGGTTCATTCCTATTTACCTCTCGTTCATCCACAATAAGACATTTCACACTTGGTTAATAGAATGGTGATATCCATCTGCCATTATATGTGCTTCCATTGGATATTTTGGAGTTCGAGGACTTGTCAGCACCAACCATTGGTTTCTTATCTAGTTTAATAATCTTATGAATCCCAGATACACAAATATAAGATGAGATCATAAAGTTTCAAACTTTCAGTATATTATTCAATGGATTCTTGGGCGTAAAACCTTCAGGTATTTTAAATTTAAAGTTCATCACGCAAACACAATATATAATAATACACTTAATGTTAATGGTAGCATTTTATGTAGTGCACCAATGTTTTTCAAAATGACTTTTTAGGGATTTCATAATTTCATTTGCTCCAGGAACTATATAAGGCGATATATTGATATTTACCTTGATTTCCTTTCCAGTGAATGATAAGGAACTCCGATGTATCTCAGAAGCCATTGCATCTGTCATAAGCCTAAATACCTTCTTGCTCATAGTTGTTTTCATAATGATCGTTTTTCCAGAAGGATATATCTGAGTGATACCAAGATCAGCTGCCATCCGCCTTACATAGAGCTTTTTTAATAGCAACTGTGAGAAAAAGAAAGGAGAGCATAACAAAGTAAGCAAATAAATCTTGACATCGTAAGCTCTGAGAAGATTAGCATAAACTATAAGCAGTAGAAAACCTCCATGTCACGGGGCTCTTTTCCGTATCGCCGACGAAGATCTTCCGTGAATTGGGTTAAGGTCCACATATCTTTTTCTGCAGCTTTTGCTCCTTCATTGAGCAATTCAACTGGATTTTCAAGATAACTTATGTATTCAGAGGACAGATGTGGAGAAATGTTTATATCCAGCTGCCCAAAGAATAGAGCCACAACGATGTGTGAATAAAACAAAAGTGAAAGATATCTGAATGAGTTGAATCATTGCCTTCATAAGAATGCTACACTGAAAAAAGAGGAGTGTCTAGGATACCTGCACATCTCTGTAAGGAACAGGGATAATACAAAATTGATCAACCTAAAAGATATAAAATTGTATTAGGATCTAGGAATACATCAGCCGATGCATAAGAGCAAAGCAAACATTTCTTAATTCTGAGCAAAGCAAACATTTCTTAATTCTACTTTGAACTGTAAAATAGAAAGATGACCATGATACTATAAATGAGACAAACATTATCGAATAAAAAAAAATGAACACAAATAAAATCCACACAAAAAAAAATCAAAGGGGACTGCATACCCTTGTGACTGCTACTGCTACACCAAAAGTCGAAAAAACCAAAAATAAAAAAACTTATCTTGTTGCCAAGAAATAAGCATCTTAAGACAGCTATAAGCAAGTATGGGTCTAGTACCACTGATACAAATATAGAAATGCATATATTGGGAATTGGAATATTAGCTTGCATGATTGCGTTTTTCCATAGCTGAATGACTCATGTAATTCATATGAGATGGATAATGAATGATGCAATAACGACACAGTTTTTATTTTTCTTATAAGAGAATACTCAACAAATTCATTAGGCAAATTAAAATAATGATGATAATACACTTCCACAAATCCAGAACACTCAATAAATTCATTAGGCAAAATAAAACAATGATGATAGTACAATTATGCAAATCCAGAATAAGGTAGCCTTTTGGCATGAAAAGCAATATATATATTAGCTACAATAGCTGATCCACATTTCAGAACTTTAAAGTGCGTTCTTTCACAGAAAAGCTCAACTGTAAAATGTGGGTTTTTCCTATCAACCAGTATATAGAATCAATATAATAAATTCATTAATAGTGCAGAAGTTTCCTTGCTAAAAAATAATGTTGAAATGTCCTAGCAAAAAAAATTTAAGGCTCAAAATGATGTAAGATAATCAATGACATGATAAGTGAATATGAGATATCAGAATAACAGACTCTATTGCAGAAGCAAGCAAGAAGTAAATACATGAACAAAAATAGTAAAATCTTTTGAATATGTATGAATAAAATGAGTATACCTTTGACAAGCTATCAAAAAGCATATCAAAGAATAGATCGATGCCAACATTTGCAACATCTCCAGATTGTTGCTCACCAAACAAGCTTCCAAATCCCCTAATACCCATATCCTTTTCAGCAACATGAAAACCTTGACCAAGATCTGAATGCTCTTCAATAGCTCCAAGTCTATCCTGCAGATGGAAACATTAAGTTAAAGATGAAGATCTAAAAGAAAAGACACTGTGAGTTGGAGAGCAGACATATTCTTGTGGGTATATTTTGGGTAAATAGGAGAGAATCCATCGTGCATTATAAGTAGGATATTGCAGTTTCAGGCTCCAGGTATGATGCTTTGCTGCAGTGCTTGACAAATTACCTTTGCAAAAAGGTTTTGAGAAACTTATTTTCTGTAGGAGCTCTTGCTGAAGAAAAAGAGTAACGGATCAGCAAGAGCTTCTTCATCCCTATACAATATGGACAAATCAGAACTGCTGTGAATAAAACCTATCTGAGCATTACCGCCAAATGCTTGCTTTTGCATCATCTCCACAATTTGTAATTAAATGAAGTTTTAGGTAGAACTTTGCAGTGAGCAGGGAGGAATATGTGATATGGTTAAATTGGGGACACAAGGGTGCTGCAGAGGCTACAATAGGGCTATGCAAGATGAGCATTGGCAGCAAAGAGATACAGAAAATGATGAAGCATCTTTACTGTTAATGAGTTGATCCAATATTCGAAGTATGATTTTAGATGGTTTTAATAAGATTTTAGATGATTACACTGCTACTGCCAAAAAAAAAAATGAATACTACTGTACTCCCAAACAGTAAGTTGGTCACTATATGTTTATATGACCATGCTTTTGGTGTTGGTGTTGGTGTTTAAGATGGTCTGTTGGCCTGCTGATGAATACAGGTGTTATTCATAACAGCTGGACCGTGGGTATCTTTACAGCTGATATAACACAATAGTACAATGTATATCCTGAACTCATGCAGCGCAATAGATGTCAATGGTTAACACAACCAGTTCTAAACTAAAAAAACATTACTCGTCTAAAGAATACCCAACACAGATTCCTCATAGAAGTCATGTCAGATGCCACAAGAGCAGTAGACACCACAATGTGGTTAGCTACATAGAATCAGGCTATTCCTGCAATTGGCATTACTGTGAGAATTAGATAGCTTTACTGCAAATCTTACCATTGCAATCCTGGAGAGTAAAGACTTATCAGTGTAGAAGAGGTATGCAAAACCTTCTCTGACTGACCTTCCGACTCTTCCTCGCAACTGGGAAGGAAAATAAGGAGTGAACTTGTGATTTCAGGACATGCATAAGGAGCATGAATAGCTAATGCACATATTAGTTCAAGTACAACAAGAGTTTCTTACAGAAAGCTATATAGAAAAGAGACAAATCGGTAGTACGAAAACAGCCTACAACATCAGCAGGCCAAATATCCTTCTTCACAAATTATTTTGTATTTGTACACCTAGCCAAAAAAAATAAAAGATGCTCGAGTAGAGTAGCTATTTGCCCAGAAGCTACTTTCAAAATTAATAAAATTTAGGTGGTCTCAGATTTGATACTGAATGATTTTCCAAGTGCAAAGTATAAGTATGTAAGGAAAGAAAGCCACCTGATACAGCTGGGCAAGCCCAAATAGCTCAGCATACTGAACTATCAATGTGTTCGCATTTGGAATATCTATTCCACTTTCAATTATATGTGTGCAGACAAGAATTTTTACTTCCCCACAAGCAAATTTTTCCATAGCATATTGTATGCTTTTTGACACTTTCTGTGGGAAAAAAATTTAGATAAGAATCGGTCAATTAGGCCAAAGCACCATTTACATATGCAACCAAAACATAAATTGTTTATCAAAATTGTAATGGAAAATGTAGGTATCCTCCTATGAATTGCTAGAAATTTTAGATACAGACTTTAACAAAGTTGCCAGGTTAGGCTTACATTAGATGAACCAAACTAAATGACCATTGCTGACTAAAATTAAAATGAATTATTGAACAACGCATCCTTTAGCCCCAAATAGTATTCTTTTAAATGAATTATCAAGATATTGGAATGCCACAACGAAAGTAGCTAAAGTTACATTAGTAGGAAATCTTTGCACTTGATATTTAGTACAAAGCAACATACAAAAAAATAGATGGTGTTCACTTAGAAAATTATTAAATAACACAACAAATGCAGAAGTCTTGCATTCTGAATGATCTTAGTAGACCAACCTTTCCATGAGCAACTGCCATTGGTACATCTGGAAGAGAGTCCTTGAGAAATTGCAAAACGTCATCTATTGCTGTAGAATGATAAAATGAATTGTGAGAAATGGATAAGCTATAAAAATGGGTATAAACTTACACCACAAAATCCATGCCATACAAATGCAGAACTTATTCAAAGAAAATGTTAACAAAAATATGATGAAGAAATATAACTGCAAAATATTCGTATATATAAATAATAAGATGCAACTTTTGTAATTCTCATTCGAAGTTCAAGCAAAACACATGTTTTACGGAGAAATTTATGCACTCAAAACAAAATACAGTTACACAGTATAGTACAGAATATTTGATCAATGATCAATTGCCATTTTATATACAGAGTATTGAAATCATATATCTTATGCGTTGTTATACTTATATACCTTCAAATAAAAACTTTGCAACAGAAAATATTGAAAAGAGTTTGTACAATTGGCTGTTGCAACATTTAGACTAGCACTCTGCACATTTTGTGATAGCATCGTGCAATGATCTTTACAACAACCCATGCCAACCGCTTTTTATAAGCACAATCTAAACTTACAGAACACTGAACTGAGAATTGTTAAAAAAAATGTATCTTCAGGTTCATGCATCATGAGCTATCAGCCATTAGGTATATCATGAAAAAAGTGCCACCACAAATTTACGAAGCTATGACCTTTTATTCGAGGAACAACATAGAAAACTTGACCATCACGTTCCAGCTCAAATTTGATAGCTGATAGAAGCCTTTCTCTACTAAATGCCGACACATAGGTCTTTACAGCAACTCTTTCTGGAGGTGGTGTAGAAATTAAACTGAAAGTAAAAATATACTTCTGTTAGAAAAACAGAAAGGAAGTTCAGAAATCAAATGCGACCAAAGAGTCATCAAGAATGAATTATAAAAACCGCAGACCAATATTATGTTCTAACATGTCAGGCATACAATATATCCATATCGCATTGATGTTGACTAATTGTGTTTGCAAGCTGGGATAGGCTGATAGGCCATTCACCCATTAAATATTACAAGCCAAAAGAAAAGTTAGCCCTCTAGAAACCCTTGCAACATCACGAGTTTTGTTTAGAACATCAAGGTAGAAGGACTGAAGGACCATCTATTTTTTCTCTCTTTTGAGCAAAACATACACAAAATTACGATAACACACTAGGACCTTTTTATTGTTATCTTTATTTATAGTAACTCCATTGTCTCCACATACAGCACTTTTATTGTAAATCGCAACAGATAGTTACCAGGAAACAGCAGTACATCTTTCAGCATATAATCTCCAAGAACCTGGACTTTTGGTTGATCACTAACCTTTGCGCTAAGTAATAAACCATATCTTCTAAAAGAAAGAAAAAATATCTCCTTCCAACTGAAAAGTAAATGCAGGACCTCTGTTCACTGGTCATATCATGTGATCTTCATATCTTACCTTGCATCACGAAAACCAGTTAAAGCAAGATAAAGAGTTCGTGGGATTGGAGTTGCAGAAAGGGTGAGAACATCAATAGAAGCCTTGTATGATGCAATCTTTTCCTTCTGTTGCACACCAAACTTCTGTTATGAAGAAAATAGAGTTTGTGAAGATATTGATAAAAATAGATGGCAAGATATCTACTCAAACTTCCCTGCAAGATTAAGATGTCTATCACCATTTCACTAAAAAAATGATGTCTATCAACGCATTCACATGTGAACCAACATACTATAAGTTTTGGAGAACCACACTTGAAAAAATATACGAATTTAAGGTTAGCGGAAAATTAGGTTCACTTTAATATAATCTTTTACCTTCTAATTAATATATTTCTTTAGCAAAAGGGCTTTCTCTTGCTACTTTCCTTAAATAAAGCTTGAAAATAATCAAATAATCTTTTTTATGTATACTTTTTTTTTAAAGGGTACAAAGAAGGTGCACACAACTCACTCCCAAACTCCTAAACTAACACGCACGCACACGCGTGCGCCCTAACACACGCTAGAAACAGCGAATGTCCCAAGGGACAGCAAATAAGCATCAAGGCTCAATTTTGCAAATTATAACCATCAAACTGATGAAAATCACCAGATTAGGGAAGAAACGAACAAAAATGGCATCAAAAGAAGGCAGGGGAATCACATGCTATCAACTTGATAGACATAAAGATTTATATAAGGTACCTGTTCTTCATCCACCACTAGGAGACCAAGATTGTTATAGGCCATCCGTTCTGTGAGAAGAGCATGAGTTCCAACAATGATTTGCAAATCCCCATTCTTAATCTTTGTTATTAGCTCATCTTTTTCCTCTTTGCTCTGGAAAGATATTAAGTCATGCAAATGAAAGAGGCGATCCCTTAAGCAATAAAAATGTATTTAAGAATTTAAGAGCTCTCATTGCCAAAAATATAGTTTATGGTTGGAATTTCCTATGACTGTTGGAATAAAAGGATGAGAAGAGGCATTTCCTTCAAACAACTTTGTACAATAGTTAAGAACTTTCAGTGAAATATGAAAAGGCAGAAATGAGATAGCATTCTCAAAAATTGTGGAACATATAAACATTTAACAAGCATTCTTTACTTGTAGGTACTAGGTAGCTAAGAACAAAATCCACATGCCCTCATTTATATGACTTCTTTATGCGCTACAATAGATTAGAGTATAAAGAACGATGATATTACAGTTGAACACTTTGTAGGGTCAAGATATTTTTTAGATAATGGAAGAAACTTCCAGCCTTTGCAACAACTAGGGATGCATATGACCAATTGTAGGGTCAAGATGAATTACACATGACCACAAATAAAAATATTACAAAAAAGAAAAACAGTTTTTGTAATCTGCTGTTTCATGGGTAAAACCAGTATGTAGCATGGCAATGGCATACCTGAGCACCACTAAATATAGCAACCTTTATATTGGGATAGTTGGAGAAACGCTCAGACATTACATCATAGTGTTGTTTGGCTAATATTACAGTTGGTGCGAGAACCATAGCTTGATATCCTGCGGATACAACGATGAATATAGCGCGCATAGCAACTTCTGTTTTACCAAACCCAACATCTCCACAGATCAATCTGTCCATTGGTGTTTCCCTTTCAGTCAGATCTTTCTCAACATCTATAAAAGCCTGTCATCAGAATGAAAACCATTTAAACCAGCTCTCTAAAGTTAATAAAAAAAGTTTCTTGACATATGCACAGTAGTACATGGATTGTTTAATTAAACAGGGTGTCATAGAATTTAATAAAAAAATGTATCAATAAGGACCTAACTTGACAACAAAAGTCTTCATTTTAAGAGTTTTTTTATATAGAAAGCGCAAAGCAAAAGTGGAAATTATCGACTGACAAGAACTAAAGTGAAAACAACAACCTGCTAGAAGCTATGAATCTCAGATGATTATTTTACAACCTTATATTTATTACATGGCATCAGGCCCCTAGATGCTGTACACAGTATAATGGAAATTGTCTCCCAAACAGGTTGCTTGCTCACAACCAACATCTTACACACACAAAAAAAAAAAACTATTTAAGCAACCCCAGATATACTGAAACAGGTTTAAATGGACATGCAAAGCTTCAAAACATACTTCAAGTTATGCCAACACATGAGTGCCAAAGCTCACAAAGCAACAAATTTATCATTGACTTACATTTCTTTCTTGATGCAAGGAAAATGTGGGCAGTGAAGTAGTTTTTTTGTAATGAAGATATCGGTAAATATTCATGCAGATCACATCACAATCATCTAGGTGCATTAGTTTGAGAAAGTTATTAGCCGATGGAAGAATAACGGCACCTTTTTCTAAAAACAAAGAGAGAGAATATCAACATGTGTTTATTCTTCTGAAAAGGAAGAACAAGAGCACTTGAATTCACATCCAACCTGATTTTGGTCTAAGGTAGGCTCATATGGAAATTCAGAAGCAAACTGATCAATTCCTTCAGGCTTTGGGTGAGGAGGCCTTCTCTGCCTCATTCTTTGTAAATACAATTCCATAAGGTTGACAACCATCTTCTGAATAGCAAGCTTCCCTTTCAGTCTCCTCTTCTCCCACGTCGAAGGATCATTCAGTTTACTCAAATTCCGTGGCCTCTTCTTCTCATGAGGCCTGCACAAAACATCATTCTGGATAAATGGTCAACGTGAATTTTTAAAATTTCCATTAGAGCTAAAAACACCACAGAGCATATTTATTAGATAATGGAATAAATCCCGGCCTCTATGTGCAGCAAACAGAGCACAACATATAGGCCTTGTTCTTTTCAGCTTAAAGTTGTTGAAAGTTTTAATATGAAAAGGTTGTAACCCTTCAAGAGAGGGCTTGAAAAGTTCAAAAAACTGAAAAAATATTTTTAGTAACTCTAAAAATAACTATTTAAAACCCCACACAAAAATGACTATAAAAGACTACATCATTTAACTCGTGCAAAAATAACAAACTTTAATTTAATGTAATTTAAGTCGAAAATAACAAGGCCATAATGGTATTATCAAACTGTAGGCACATATCAGCTAAAGAAAAGAAGCATGTGGCATGTTTACATGAGAGGATTTATTTTTTTTATTTAGTGTGCTCAACGGGGTTAGCTGTGGCTGGTTCAAAAAGATGCAAATTCATGAAGCCAAACAGAATAGGAACCAATCATGAGATGAGTGCTTTGACAGTACTCCGGGAGTAAGAGTGGCATATTGGAGAATTGGGCTCATATAGAAAATCAGAGAATTCTCGTGCATCTCAATTCTCAAATGAGCCTGTTGTTTGCAAGTTCGCAACCATTCCCAAGCAGATGAGGAGCAAGTAAGAACCATCACTGTCAAGCGCAAAGCCTCGCCGCGGCGTAACAATCCAGGCATGAATCAAGTCAACAACAGGAGGGGAGAAGAGATGGAGCTTAAGCACCGAGGCATACAGGTTGTATCGGTATAGCATGCGCGCCGCCTGGTCGACGGCGAGCTTGGCCATGGCGTCGGCGTACTGTATGAACACGTAGTCGACGCCGTCCTCGCCGCTGATGCAAACGAACTTGCCGACGCCGACCTTCTTGTGCACGACGTACTCCCCGGGCTCCAGCTCCCGCGGGTCCACCCGGTGCCCCAGCGAGCTCCCCGCGGCCACCCCGTTCCTTCTCCCGCCGCCGCCCTCCTCCCCGTCGTCACCATCGCTCTCCCCTTCCCCTGCCCCGTCGCCGCGGAGCTGGCGGAGGCCGAGCCGCTGCTGCTCGCGGATCATCCGGAGGTAGGCCTCGGCCTGAGCAGGGTCCACGGGGGAAGAGGAGGGTGCCGTCCCGGCGGCGTCGCGGCGGCGGACGATCGCGCGGAGGCGGTGGTTGAGCTGCGCGATGTCGTCGGGGGCAGCGGAGGCGGCGGCTGCGGCGGCCGCGGCAGCCGTCGCCGTAGCCGTAGCCGCGGCGGCGAGGCGGAGACGGCGGCGGGGTGGAAGCGAGAAGCGGAGGCGGAGGCGGAGGCGGAGGGGAGGTTCTAGGGTCGGCGCGCGGAGGAGGAGGAGGGGGCGGGGGTTGGACGGCGGAGCGCTAGGGGTGGAGGTCGCCATGGATGCCACGAGGGAGAGGAGGGGAGCATGGGTTTAAGGCGAACGAGTGGACAGTGGAGGATGGAAGGGGAGGGAGAAGGGGGAGAAGGGAGATAATTTCTGGGTGGGAGGCTTGCGTGGACCGGGTGCACGGGCTGGCGGGAGGGAGATATTTGGCGAATTTTTTAGCATTTTATATTTATTTTAATGCGAAGATAATTAAATGATTTTAAAAATAAAATTTGAAACAGTACTACTATTTTCCCGCTGGTTCGAACGGCGGCAAGGTAAATTCCGAGCTGGTCAACCACCGCTCCGTACGGCGGAATTATGCGATAGCCACTTCCCCCCGCATGAAATGCCAGGAAATAGCCCATGGCTCTGTTCTACGAGTCCAAACGGTGGGTATTTTCTAGTGGAAAAATTAATTATATGTCACTTCAAAAAGTGACATTTGAGGATTTGATACTCTAAAAATTTTATTGAGGATTTACCACTCCAATGAAAGGAATTACTTCTTTATAATATGTCACTCTCATCCTTTTAACCTTTTTTAAACACATTTTACATTTAACTATAATTCTTTCCATCATATGAAAAGACTAAACTACCCCTGTCTTTCACACGTACATCGGCGAGCTCGACGCCGCCACTACCGACGGAGCTGCGGCGGCTATCCCAAATCCCATCCCCAAGCACTGTGTCAGGCCTGTAACAACGGCGCAGCGGCGACTCGAAGGCAGCTGCGGTGGCAGTGGCACAACACCTCCATCGTCGTTGTCGACGTCGGTTACGGTGAGATAGGAACAGCTAGGAGCTAGCGACATAGGGACAGAGCGGCGACGGCATGGATGATAGGTGCAACTTCGTTGTCGTCGCTGGCGTCAAGCTCGCCGTACAAGTGAAAAGGAGAGCTAGTTTAGTATAGGAAGAAATTATTTAAATATAATGTGTTTAAATTATAAAATGATGATAGTGGTATATTATTAAAAAGTAATTCATTGGAGTGGCAAATCCTCAATAACCATCTTTAGATTGCCAAATTCTCAATTGTCACCCTTTGGAGTGGCATATAATTAATTTTCCCTTTTGTGGCATTTTTTCCTGCCGTTTGTAACGGGATGCCCCTGATTTTTCATTTACAATTCATAGGTTTATTTTAATTTTTATTCAAAATTTCTTTAATGAAATCGTAATTTTTTAGAAGTTTCCCACTTCGCCAACAGTAGGGGAGGTTCGAATAGTATTTTTGTCTCATTTTTCACGGATGTACGAAACAGTGTTTAGAAAATTGATTGCCTGCATCGTTTGTACCTAATGCGATGTACTCCCTCCGTTCTTTTTTATTTGACGCTTTTGACTTTGAAAATATCTTTGACCATTCGTCTTATTCAAAAAAATTACGTAAATATCATTTATTTTGTTGTGATTTGTTTTATTAATAAAGATACTTTAAACATGACTTATCTTTTTGCATGTTTGCACTAATTTTCTGAATAAGACGAATGGTCAAAGGCTTGCTCAAAAGTCAAAGGCGTCAAATAAAAAAAACGGAGGTAGTACAACTATTTAAAATAGAGACATGCGGCAATTTTTACGAAAATTGTCGCCGTAGTGCTATTTAATATGAGCAGTTTGCATATTTGTTACACGTTTGAAAATTACCTAAGTTTATCGAATTTTTTTAAAAAAACGACAAGTTGCCTTGTAGCCTGTTGTTTGTACAATTTTATTGTGGCATCAGTTAGTCTAGTCCGTAGCAGTAAGTACAAAAATGACAAAACATGTAAATGGTCATAAAATTAGATGTTTATTATGGTTGTTTGCATGTGTTCCCGTACGTTGTGAAATTACATAAGTTCACCGTATATTGCTGAAAGAATTCGACAAGGTGTGTCACACCATGTTCTTCGTACATTGTAGTTGTAGCATCAGTTAGTTAGGTCCATACAAGTTAGTAAAAAATGACAGAGTAGGTAAATGGTCTTAATGCTTCAGAGAACTAGTCGTTACATTTAAGAACAGACGAATTACATGACAATAAATGACCCATACGATAGATAGAATAATCTACTCAACTGCCTTACCGTAACTAAACCTACGTGCCTTAAAAAAGCTTGGAACATAGATGCGCTCTACCATAATATATCTAGTGGGTGCATCGGGGGTACTTCCCCATCTCAAAGGCCTTACGTCCTGCTGCCCTGACTCTAGCAGCCCTCTCACGCGTTCTCGCACGGTCTGCCTCACGTTCAGAGACCTAGCGCTGGCAGTCAGTCTTCGTCTCTTTACTTGGTACCCCTCTTTCGAACGCTTTTTTTCTCTTCTACCTATGAGACTTGCCACCGCTCCTTTTCCCTAGCTCTACGAGACACTGCCTCCCAAAGCATCTCCTGCTCCTGCTTGGGAGTCTGCTCGGTGTCCATATATTGCATAAACTCGCACAATAGATGCTAAGAAGTTTGATATTAGCATATGTGTAAATATATGCCTTAGACAAAACCTAATGCAATCGAAAACTTACGGGGTACTTAGTTTTCCTCTCCATCTCGTTGATTCGGTCGTTCGCATAGTTTACGTACATCCAATGCCTCTAACGGTAAGTGTACGACATGTCTCCAGACTTCATGAGCTTGCAAAAGTCCCCACATAGACACATGGGTGCCTGAACACCATCGGGACGACTTCCTTCAAACACTTCTGTCGGTGTATTCTACACCGAGGTGTGCCCCCGCATCGCTGTCATGTGGGACCAGCGTCCAATTAGGAAGTACCGGGCCCAAACAGATCAAAGTATGGTTTCAGATAAAGTGAGGTTCAAACCATGTGACCAGGACGCGTGGCGTCCGGCAAGCAGGCGGGCGACCAGGCCCTAGGCGTCGGGCGACCAGGATACGAGGCGCTTAGCGAGCAAGTGCTGGGCGAGCGCACAAGGGGCAGCAGGGGGTACGCAGGCCCCACTATCAGAGACATAGGACGAGGGTGAAGGGAAGCTTCCTTGCTAAGAATTTCTTTGGGATACACCGAATCCAAAGCATTTAATGCGATGGAACCGCTTTGATGAAGTGGGCGGGGCTCTGACAATATGATTGCCCCGCCCAGCCCCACTAAGTGATATCAACTACACTGTAGCTATCTCCGCAGCCGTCCCGTTTGCGCCAGCTACAGTGTGACAAGAAAGGTGCTAGGGGTTGTTGACACCCAAATTTGGCAGAAAATCGGATATTCAGAGAAGGCCGAATATGTCGGAATTATTGGGCCAAATCGGAATTGGGCTTTATTGAAGGAGGAAGAAATACGATCGGATCAAAGACAGCGCGGAAGGATAGGTCGTATCGGTATCGGTTTTTAAACACTATAAATAGGGTTTTAGGGCCTCATAGAAAAGGATCTACGACTCAATACACAAAACTCTCTCGAACCCGATCGACTCCGTCGAAAGGCTTCAACTCGCAGGTAGAGCTATCTCGATGGGATAATCGATTCTCTCCTTGTAACCCGTGTGCATGGCTGTATCAATTTGATCTCATGTATGCAAACCATGTTAGACTGTCTCGGGATTTACCGATCTTTAACATGTTCTCGCATATTGCACTGTCTCGGTTTAATCGATCTGTAATATGTGTTTACCTTGCAATGCCGATTATCAAATGTCTTGCATGTTTTTCCCTGAATCTGATGTATGCGACTGTCTCGTTAAATCGATCTTGCGTACCCCTTGTTTAGGGTCTGGTATGTCCAGATGTTTGCCGATTAGTATTGTGTTATCAATCAGTCTTAAACTGATAAACCGATTTGTTAGTTTATATCTAGTCTCGGATTTGAATACTGTCTTGGCCTGACCAATCTATTCGATCTGTTTCTCTGATTTGATCTAATACTTCGATTTAAAGGCTTAATACTGATATTAACAAAAATACGAAAAAGAAACAGAATTTATATTTAAGTGCTTATTTAAATCTATTCGCTCTATCGGGTTTCAAGCCGATAGATCTTGTAATCGGATTGTTTAGAGCCGATTACAAATAACCTGATCTGGCTAAATTGAAAAGCCGATTAGGCCTATATTACTGACAATTTTCCCCTTATTGATTTACAGGTCAAATCAATTGGCACGCTTGGTTTGAGTTGCGACGCGATCACTGAATCGACGCTTCTGCACGTGTGTTCACAGAAACCCTCATTTTTGTGTCAACAGGGGTAGGCAGGCTGCTCGGTCTCATCCAAGCTAACCTGTTGTCAAAAACAGGGGTAGGAGTGATGGCAGCAAGGACTAGTGCCGGAAGAATGAGGGCTACAGTGGTAGGACCATTAAATGTGTACTGTGTAGCACGTTGTGACCCATGCCAGCCCGGGTATATAAGGGCTGGCGTTGCATCTGTCAAAGGGGTCCAAAAAATCAATCCTGATATCGGACCCTCCAAAGACTAGCCAGTTCATACATTGCAAGAGACTTGAGCAGGATTAAGGCTATTACTTGATTAGGGGGCCTGAACCTGGGTAAAACTTAGTGTCAGTTCTTGTGTTCTTAGCCGGAAGCGAGAGGAGAGGAGTGAGCCGGCTACGCACACCCCCACTACCGAACCACCGGATTAGGTCCCGGATAACCTGTCAGCTGAAACACATCGACAACTTCCATGGTGGCGATGGAACTCCATGAAACTATGAGGTTTTGTGTGAACTTTTG
Source organism: Raddia distichophylla (assembly GCA_005191435.1). NCBI lineage: Eukaryota > Viridiplantae > Streptophyta > Magnoliopsida > Poales > Poaceae > Raddia > Raddia distichophylla. The sequence goes on from SPJY01000075.1 coordinate 500,830, forward strand.
TGTGTTGTTCACTCGTTTACCTGTTTAAGGCGTCCCCTCGCACCTATTGGTTGTGTTTCTTCGAGTGAGATTGGGTGGGTTTAAATAGCCGGATTGGCCAACATGCTGGTAGCTGATACGACCGTCCCCAAAAAAACCTTTAAAGATAATTAATGCGTCTGTAGCTTTCGCAGCCCACGTATAAGTTATTGCGTGCCAGGCTCTCGTAGTGATATGTTATCTCGTACACAGAAGGGTGGCTAGGCTATGGCAGTGATTCATCGCATCGCATAGAGACTTACGTTACAAACATGAGTTAAAGGCCGATAGACATTCAGAGTGACAGGTCACGTCCCACAGAGTCATGCACCATACATATTCAGGGGCTTTTTTAGTTACGGGTCACGTCCAACGGAGTGGTGACGGATAAATCCATGAAAGGCCGACAGACTTTTGCAGTGACGAGTCATGTCCAACATAGTGATGCCACCAAAAAAATGAGTTAATATTGGATAGAGATTCGAATTATAGGGTTACACCGCACATAGAGGGGTTGTGGACATGTGATTTAAGGCATTGTTCTCTTCAGCGTATCGTTTCATTGGTGTATTACTGGAGCAAATTTGAGAGCCTTCGAAAAGAAGTCTACAGATTATAAAAATATAATAAAAAATAGTTTTAGGATCTTTGGAAGGACTACTAAAAGCCACAAAAAAATCGTTACAAACTATCACAACATATGGGCTATATAAAAAATAACAAAATTTTTTACAGTAATACACAACGGTACGTAACGCTAAAAAGAACAAGGCCTAAGGTGGGCCATGCTTTCATACTAGTAAGCGGTAATGATAGGATGCATTGCAGACATAATAAGTGGGATACGATGTGCAACATTTCAAGACGCTTGGTTTGGAAAGTGACATAGAAAAGAGCACTACCAAGTACTGCATTAATGGTTTGGTACGAAGTCAGGGTTTTTGAGGTGCCCGTATTCCGTACGAAATATCCTTCTCCGACAACGCACTTCATTGTTTGGCCTTTCAGGATAGTGGCAGCCACACAACCATGCGCTAGTTGGTACAATGCGGGTTCACCTCGTATTGTAGGTCGAGGACTCCATCTCTTCGTTGCGTTGTCATTTCTTCCGCCCTCACAATACCGCTATGTCGGTTCTCCAATTCATTTATCCTTGTGTGAAGGTGCTTTATGTTGGTCGATGTAGTTATCAGGGATGAATCGTCCATGCATTTCGTAAAGCCATAGTATTGTGCCTGCGAGAAATCAAGTATATTCACCAACATGTTATAAATGTTACAATAATCACACGGATGATATGCACCTCAAATATGGTATATCGGTAAAACCTACGGCCTATAAAACCATCCGCAACATGGTCAAATATGCACAACCGTGTCTACTCGGTGGTGGCACTTTGGCCAACCTTGGTAGAACTCGGCATCGCGTAGCATGTTAGGATTTGTGTTGTAGTGAGCCCAGCATACGATTGGCAAATCAGGAGAGGGTGCTAATGTTTGAACCCCCGTACATACGAGTGCCACCATCTAGGTGGCACAAAAGGACGAGTAGAAGTATGCATGTGCGCTATCCATGGCCTCCAAAACAATTCTCCACCGAGGTGGCGGCGCCGAGGGTTTCAGTGGGAACGCCATTATCGCGGGGAGAAGAAACAACGGCACCCGTTGGATCGAGAGCGAATCCTGTCGACGCCGTCAGATTAACTAGGCGAAGTGGTATGGTGGGAAGGCGGCGTGGCTGACTGGTGGCCACTATATGTGGAAGGATCAGTCTTGACCATTGACCGCGCAACTTAACGCACCGGGGTAGGCTGGCGTTGAAGGCGTATTTTCGGAAGGGAAAGAGTATTTCGAGATATTTTTAGAAAAGGAGGGGTCGGTTAATTTGTAAATTAATTTTCAAAAACTAGATAATGCTTTAGTAATTTGTAGAAATTGGTATTAGTTCAAAAAATATGAGATAAATTTCCAAAAAACAGAAAAATGAGGAGATTTCAAATATGCTATAAAATTTTATATTTATGGGATTTATTTTGCCTAGAAAATTAAGAAATTAAATCTCTTTCTTTAATAGGATGATTTAAGAAATGCACTTAGAAAATTATATTAAACCAAGGAATGGCTTAGGGACATGGACAATGAATTTAGTGAAAAAATTATGCCAAAATCGAGAAAATTTGGGGTATGTTACACCCGCCTACCGCCTAGGCAGCATCCGCAATTGTGTCTACCCCTTGAGACACTCCACCGCGCCCCACCGGGCCACCTCTGCCGGCCTGCTACAGTTTCCCACCCCGTGCCTTAGGCCGCCTCTCTAGCAGTCCACCATAGGCCTTCATTGGCCCAGCTGCAAGATGCAATCTCCGGTCCATAGTGCGACATAATAGTATATTCAACCATCACAGATCAACTACTCAACGATGTCCATTAGCCAACGAAATTCCTCACAGATTTCCTCCACTTCCACATCCAATCTTGAGTCCTCGAACTTGCTTCTTGCACTGCTACATGCCGCACCTTGGCCAAACACCCACATGACACGGTACCCAACAGTGTCATGACACCACCCAAATGCAATATCTGGTAACATTGCCAACGCTGGGATACTCCCACCGCTCCGATATCTCCGTCTCTCTCACTAGGTCTAGTGGTTGGTCTTATCGCAAGTGCCAAAGCCGCCCCTGCTTTGTGTTGTCTTCGTCGGCCACGTACTCAGCCCAATCACCACGTTTGGTTCATCCATGCTAACAACATCTGATCGAACAATCTAGGCCACCTGCTCGAAGTGTTCAACTTCACCATTAATTCATTGATCACCGCTATGCTCCACCTTGCACTAAATAAGACATTTTTCCTCCGCACCATGTATATGCATAATCCTTGCGCCTTTACCAAGATCATCCGCATCACAAACCTCATCTTTGATACCACTAGCTAGAAATCAACATGTAGAGACTTAATTTGAACGACACAGGATGCATGATGTTTGGTAACGCAGTTTGACTCTTAGCCTACATCTACGGGTTATGATCACAGGTATCCTCCCAATTTTGCAATTTTATATTTTTTCAAGAATTTTTAAGTGGCCTAAAGAAAGCAAATTAAAGAGGAAAGAAAAGAAAGTGAAAAGAGAGAGGAAGCGGGAACATTTGGTGATGTTAGAGCACCGCCAACAGGTTCGCTAAAATTGTCGACGGTTGAGATATCGATCTCAAGTCAACTAAGGTTCTTGGAAAAGGGAGATAGAAGACCTGCCGAGCAATGCCAAATAGCGATCAACGAGCAACAGGGAGACACAGGGTTTTTATCCTGGTTCAGACCTCTCGGGAGAGATAATAGCCCTACGTCCAGCCTTTCTTGACTATGAAGAACAAGAGTACATGTTGGTGCCAGATTGGATCTGGGGTGGTTCCCGGCGTGTTCATAGGATGAACACCCGCTATGCTACGATCGTCACGCAGGAGGACGAGGTATACAGATGTCGTCGAGATCTATCAGGTAGATGATCCCGGTAGAAGATGGGAGAGCCTCGTATCAGATGAGACCCCCTCTAGCCCTCACGCAGGAGGGGTATTTATACTCGGGACTACGGGTACAAAACGGAAAGAGCTATACATGGTAATTACCTCTAACTTGTAGGCGAAGTCTTCCATGCCTTGAAGATTACTTCGGATACCGACTTGGAGACGAAGTCGATGAAGAGCCAAGCCGCCAGGAAACCCTAGGAGCACCGTCGTGTCTTGGGCCGGGCCGGACAGCTTCGTCTTGATTAACGGGCTACCGGGCAGAGGCCTGTCCGGCTCACGCTGGTGACCGGGCAGGACTCCGGTCCTTGGCACCGGGCAGAGGTTGCCGGGGTGCCGCCGTGGTACCTACTGTCGGGCAGGGGTTATCCAATCCCCGACAGCTAGTCCCCGAGCCTTAAGTGAGATGAATCATCTCCTTGAGGCTAAATGTCATCAAGGAGGGATTGGATTCTTGGTAGTGAAGAGCGTACCACTGCATCCGGTAAGATCAGATCTTCCGGGAGAATGAACATAGCAAGTCAAGAGATGGACTCGTGTTGCTGCATCCAGGTATGAAGATACCTAGAAAAACATGAACGGAAATAGGGAAACCACCTCTCGGGCTAGAGCTTGCCCGAGGTAAAAGAGATTGCGCTCTCGAACGAATGTCATGCTTAGGAGCGAAGGTGATTTACCACCAGACGTAGATCATGTGCTAGGAGCAGACAATGCATACGGGGAAGGTGACCCAGTCCCCGAGCGTAGAGCTCGTCAAAGGAACCAGGTAAAGAGATCCAGTCCCCGAGCACGGAGCTCGTTAAAGAGACCAGAAAGTGCAACCAGGTGAAGACGTACCCGGTAGGAGATCATCCAGTCCCCGAGCACGGAGCTCGTCGCGGGGACCAGAAAGTGCAACCAGGTGAAGACGTACCCGGTAGGAGATCATCCAGTCCCCGAGCACGGAGCTCGTTAAAGAGACCAGAAAGTGCAACCAGGTGAAGACGTACCCGGTAGGAGATCATCCAGTCCCCGAGCACGGAGCTCGTTAAAGAGACCAGAAAGTGCAACCAGGTGAAGACGTACCCGGTAGGAGATCATCCAGTCCCCGAGCACGGAGCTCGTCGCGAGGACCAGACGCGCGCTCCGGGCAAAGAGCGGCCCGGTGCGAGGTGATCCAGTCCCCGAGCAAGAAGCTCGTCGCGGGACCAGATGCGTGCTCCGGGGGAAGAGCTGCCTGGTGCGAGGTGATCCAGTCCCCGAGCAAGAAGCTCGTCGCGGGACCAGATGCGTGCTCCGGGGGAAGAGCTGCCTGGTGCGAGGTGATCCAGTCCCCGAGCAAGAAGCTCGTCGCGGGACCAGATGCGTGCTCCGGGGGAAGAGCTGCCTGGTGCGAGGTGATCCAGTCCCCGAGCAAGGAGCTCGTCACGGGGACCAGACGCGCGCTCCGGGCAAAGAGCTGCCCGGCGCGAGGTGAATCACAACTCGATGCAGCCAGAGCCGCAAGAGAACGTGTGAAATCAACGCTTTACCCATGACGTATTCCTTGCGACAGTGTAAGCGTTGTCTTGGCAAGTGCAGAACCGACGCTTGGAGTGCCCGTTGCGATGAGAATCGGCTTACGGTGGGCAGGACTCCGTTGGTGGCGCACTACCTTGACCTAGCCGAACTGTGAAGGTCAGTGCCGGGCAAAGGCAAGAAATCATACGCGGGTGAGGTGAATC